>PVIJ01008770.1:0-71664 GCA_004024925.1 Scalopus aquaticus
AGGCAGCTGAACCCTTTAGGGTCCTAGAAGGTTGCGGACTCCCCTCAGGCAGGTGGACTACAGATTCCCCTGATGCTGATGTTCCTGCCCCTGTGGCTCACCTCACTCCCTCATGCTCCTCACCCCACTCCAAGCAAACCCCATCTGCTTTTTGTCACAAGTAGGTGTGCAAACTACTGACAAGACCGCTTCTGAGCCCAGCTGATTATTCACTGCCTGTTTTGGATTTCACAGGAGCAATGGAAACTCTACAGCTCAAAGAACCAAAGGGAACAGCTACCCAGCACCCCTCTAATACAGGCACCCTGACCCCCAATACACATGGCTTTCTGCATCTTTCCACTCTTGGTAGGGGCTGGCAGCCCTCAATCTCTGCATTTTTGTTAAAATATTTTTTATTATTATTTATGTCTTTTACGTTATAGTGTATTCCCCGTAAGTTACCCACCAACTCACCCCTGAACCATCGCCACAGTCCCTTGTGCTCTTTTCTCAGCGGTTTTGAACATTTATCCTCCCCCTCCCTCTCTGAATGTCTGCATTTTTTATTGCCGGGAAGACACACTTACCTTCTGCGGGCTGAAGCCTCTCCCTGTGTGGTGATCAATGGCTCTGAATCTTGCTGGTGTCCTGAAAAGGGAGCTCTGGGGAAACTTTTGCCAGCGTGAACACACGGACCCCACACTCCAGACTCACCATCTGCAAAACAATTACAAAAATATTTAATGAGACAGAAGGAAAAACTGTCCAAGGAATATCTATTTTATAGATTGAAATGAACTAAAGACAAATTGATGCAAAGATATTTAGCACTTGTGATTAGATTAATAATCTGAAATGTTTTCACTTCCAAAGCAAAGTACAGATTCAGTGCAATCCTGATCCACATTCCGATGGCAATTTTCACAGAAACAGAACTGACCATCCTGACGTGTGTGGGGCACAGAGCACCAGGAGGACTGAAAGCACTTGTGGGGGCAGCTGGAGGCCTCCTGCCTCCGACTTTAAACTGCTCATTGGACATAAAGTCTCAACTCAAAATCAGAATTTATTACGTAATGAAAGTGAAGATCTGACCCAGGAGGCAGCCAGACAGACTTTCCTCCAAAGAACAAGTTTGAATTTAGTGTTCCGGGGAGGGAGAGCCGGCCGTGGGTACTGAGCAAGTCACTGCCCTGCGGGGAGGGGCTCGGGCTCCAGCCTGTCCCGCCCTAAGCAGATGCTGACGCTGGGGGGTTTCTCTCTCCCTGTTTAGAGACCGCCCTGTGGAGGGGCAGAGGCTGAGCGCCCCGGGTCCAGTCTTCACCGTCTGCCTCCGTGGTCCACAGTGGGGTGGAGAGCCCGGCTTCCCCTTCGGGGACAGATGCCCTGGACAGAACAGGGGGCGCTGCTCAGACCCGGCGTCTGGGAGGCGGCTTTGCCCTCCTGCCTGCTAGACCTGGGGCGGGGAGGGCCGATGGCAGCTCCAGATGTGTCCCCATGTGGTCCCCACACCCTAAAATGCACCCTGTGACACACACACAGGCTGTTGGAGCAGAGCAGCGCCCGAAAAACCCAGCGCAGGTGCCATCAGTTTAGCAGGAAGGCTCCAGCCAGGCAGAAGGAGCCCCTTCAGTCAGGTGACGCGGGACACGGAGGAGTCACGCTCAGGAACGAACCCGGACCCCTAAATTCCTCCAGGCCCAATAATAATCTCAAAAGAGCCCCCCAAGTTTCCCACATGCAGCCCTGCCCGCACTGGGTTCTCCGAGGGGCCCCCTCCGCAGTCAGCCACCAACAGGGAGATGTTCTCACCTTTCCCTCCCCTTTGACTCACCTCCTCTTCTCGTGTCCCCAGAAGGTCCCCAGATGAAGGTGCAGATGGGTCCTGTTGAAACTGGCTTCTTCTCTTCCTTCTGGCTGGAACCCAACAGTTTCTGACACTGAGCGCGTTTTTAATAACCATGATGGAAAAGGAGGCCTTACCCCTGGACCTAAGTTTGGACGGTTGAGCTTAAATGCCCTGCTTTGGGCAGGTGTTACAGAATAGAGGAAGCACATCATTCTCTGGGCTTCTTCCGCCTTGGCACGAAGCTTGTTGTGCACTCAGTTGAAATTAAGTAGAAGCACGCCGCTCTTTGGGCTTGTATGGTATTGCGGCTCTAGTTCTGCAAAGCCATGATTAAAAGGAGGACACTCTATGGGCTTGTAGACGTTGGTAAAGTCTTGCTGCGCACCCTGTTGAAGTTAGGTAAAGGCGCGCCGCCCTGTGGGCTTATATGGTATGGCGGCTGTGGTTCTACAGGTCCTGTTTGAAGTCTTCCGTGTACCCCATATATTCAGATTTTGCCCTATGACACGCTCAAAGCTCTGGAAATCATTTTGTCCCACCTGTGCTAGTGCCGGCTGCCCACCCCTCCCGTCCTTGCCCACGTAGGCCCAGAGACCGTTGCCTCAGTCCCGCCTCTGCAGGTCCAGGGCAGGAAATGAGTCAGGGTCTGATGCTGAGCTCGGAGCTGAGTCATCTGCACCAGCTCCTGGCCGGGCTCTCTGGCAGCCCTGACTGCACTGGGCGTTGGGGCTCGGGAGGTTGGCCGACCTTCTTGAACGTGCCCACCCACAGGCACACTGTGTCCTCATTTGGTATCTTTCCCCCCCTTTAGGGGCCAGGCACACACAAGTCGAAATGAGTCTTCCTGATTTTATTTAGGATATAAAAACGTCAACAGTCAGGAGTTGGGACATTTCAGGGCTAGGTTCCTGTTCATTTGTTTCCATTTTTTTCACATGAGTAGACCCAGTTTAGGGGGTAAGGGCTGGAGAGAGTGGACTTCACAGGTTTCTGGAGGGCTGGGAAATCAAAGGTACCTTCGGGTGCTTCTTGGTTACAGCGTGACCATGCGTCCAATCCACACAATCTAATTTTTTCATAATGATGGAGTATCCCTAAAAATCAAATGGAAAATGAAACAAAGATCACTATATAGTGAGCTATTGGCATAACCAGATAAACTATTCTAATTGACTTTAACACATTTCATGATGCATTTCTAACAAAATACTTCCTAAAACTTTTAAAGTATGCGATCACCTGGTTAATCGAAACTGCTATTGGTGTTCTAAGAGAGAAAATAAACTATTATGCCAATGTGGTTAGGAACTCAGATTTTAATAGCATAGTTCATCGTGTGCTTAATATTTAATCTTTGTAAAATGCGCAGTTCTTAGCTCAGTCTCCTGACAAAGCCCTGAAGCAGGGACCAGTCTACCGGCAAGAAGCACCACGAGCGTGGGACTGAGGTCTCTCCCTGCCGTTGCCTACTAATAGGAACCAGGGATCTTTGCAGAAATGGCTGCTTCCGGAAATACACACGGCGGGACTTACACAAAGACGGCGGAAAGTGAACTCAGAAGTCACTGGACGAGACTCCGGGGGGTGCGCCCCACGCAGCCTCTGCAGGGCCTGGGCCGCAGGCCTGTTCTCCCTCTCGCGGCCGCTCTGCTCACGCTTCACTGCACCCACAGTTTAATTCAAGTTTTTCTTACCCCTTCCTGCCCGACCGTAGCTGCCGGCGCGTGACGCGGCATCGGGTATTCCCTTTGGGGCTTGGGGCTTGTTCTGCTGCGGTTTGAATGGAGACAGGAGCACAGTTCCTGGCGCGGTGCCTGCAGTGTGAGGGGCGACAAGCGGTGCCTGCAGTGTGAGGGGCGACGAGCGGTCCCTGCCGCGTGTGATTATTCTCCGGTCCCACCCGCAGCCTCGCGCGCTCTCACTGATCGGGCCCCGGTAGTATTCTGCCAGGTGCATTTTCATGCCGTGTCTCAGCCATGGCGGTCCCTCCAGGGAGCCCTGCGCACACACTGCTGGGCTCACCGTGTCAGAGAATCTTGCCTTCCCTGGGCTCTCATCTCCCTTCAGATGAGATGGAGGAAGAGAGAGCCCAGTGAGATGACGCTGGGAACCGAAGGGAGCAGCCCCCAGCACCCCTCTAATACACACGGCTTATCCATCTTCCCGCCCTCGCTGCAGGCCGGCAGCCCCTCAGTCTCTGCATTGCTTATTGCCGGGAGGACTCACTCACCTTCTGCGGGCTGCGGCCTCTCCCTGTGTGGGGAGCCACGGCTCTGAATCTTGCTGGTGTCTCTGAAAAGGGAGCTCTGGGGAAACTTTTGCCACAGTGACCCCATGGGCCCCTCATTCCGGACCCACCATTTGCAAAACAACTAAAAAAATATTTAATGAGGCAGGACAAACTGTACAAGGAAAAACTATAAAATGCAGTTGAAATAAAGACAAATTAATGGAAAGATATAGTTAACGCTTGTGATTAGAATAATTAATAATATGAAATGTTTTCACTTCCAAAGTAAAGGACAGATTCAGTGCAATCCTGATCCACATTCTGACGGCCCTTTTCCCAGAGACAGAGCTGACCACCCCGACGCGTGGGGCATTGCTCTGGCGGGGAGGGGCGTCCACGCCTGCCGGTCCCGACCCAAACAGATGCTGATGATGGGGGGTTAGTCTCCTCTTTCTAAAGGACGCCCCGCGGACGCAGAGGCTGAGCACCCCTTATCAAGTCCTCTTTATCTGCCTCCGGGGCCCACGGTGGGGTGGGAAGTGCAGAGGGGCTGCGCAGACCGGGCGTCAGGGGTGGCTTGGCCTCCTGCCTGCCAGACCGGCGGGAGGGGGATGTCAGCCCTGGAAAATGCTACCTGCGCCCCAAACTCCTCGATAAGCCCCCGGTGATGAACAGGCCCAGGTCAGAGGAGCAGACAGAGCCCGGGAGGCCCCCAGGGGCCGTCAGAGCAGCAGAGACCCCAGGAGCGGGCGCGGGAGGCCGCTCTTCAGCCCCTGGAGGCGGACACGGAGGGGCCACGCTCGGGAATGAACCCGGACCCCTCTGTTCCTCCAGGCCCCGTATGAACCCCCAAAGGACCCCAGTTCTCCACATGCAGCCCCTCTCGCCGCGGTCCTCCCAGCGCACCCCCGCAGCCAGCCGCGCTCTGGGAGATGCTCTCACCTGCCCCTCGCCCTTGGCTCACCTCCTCTTCTGCCGCCCAAGGGGGCCCCCAGAGAAGAGCACAGATGTCGCCTCTGGCCGGGTCTAGAAGAGACCAGGTCCTGGTAGCCCCGCTACACCCAACTCCGGGGAGGCCAGCGGGGGCCACCGAAAAGCCGCGACTCTGCTGTGCGCATGCGCAGGAAGAGGGGCGGCGCCGGAGCTCCTGGCAGGTGGGGGCCGGCGTGTCGGACAGGCCCCCAGTGCGCCTCGGTGGCCACAACGCCGGGCGGTCCCGCTGCGGCCTGACAGTGTGCAATTCAAACTCAAATGGAAGCAAATAGCCCAGTCGGCTCCAAAAATAGTGTCAATGAAAATCCCAGGAAGCCACTAAAATGGCCAAACGGGTCTCCTTGGATTTAAAAGCGTCCTCAGGGTTATTTAGCAGCGTTATTTAGATGCTACCCAAGCCAGGCCCCTGCCCCTGGACAGAGAGAGGGTGTGCGCCTCTCACTGCTGCCACCTCAGCGCCTTACCCCCTCGCACTGTCATCCCTGTTCTCCGCTGTCCCCGCTTTACCCGGCCTCGCCACCAGGCGGCGCGCGCTGTTGTTTCTCTGCGCTTTGGCCTCAGATCCCTTCCCATACCCCAGGAAGTTCCATCTTTCCTCTGCCTTCATTCACCAGCCAGCCTCTAATCGCTCGTCACATTTATGTATATACTGTAGTCGTTCAACCATTCCGTGGGGTTTTCATTTAGGTTGTTTCCAATTGTATGTTACTGTAAAGAAAGTGCTGGTGAACATTTTTACACAAAGATTTTATATGTATTACAAAGCATTTCCTTCGATCATTTCCCAAAAATAGAACGACTATATCAAACAGTATAAATACTTTTTAATCTTATATTGTTTTTCCCCTACTAAACATGAGCTTTATTCGAGCAAGAAAAAAAAAGAAAAGAACAGCATTTTATTGTCTGTGTTGTCAAGAACCCCACAATCTAAGATTTAGTTAATGAAATGAGTGCGTGTATTAATAAGTGAATGGATGAAAAAATATACCATTTGAATAAATATTTAATTATGTTGTTTAATGTGACAATTTTATAAACCCAAAGGATAAAACATTCATGTAATTCAGTATCTTGGGGGCAAAAACTGTTTCTATCAAAGAATAGTCATATCTTATCATGGAGCTAAACTTAAGGCTTGTCAACAACACAAATCCTGTTAGGGAGAATCTTTGCTATTATGACCCTTCTCTTACAATCGATATTAATGTTCAGTTCATAAATTTGCATATTAATTTTAAATCCTATGGACACTAAATGTGGAATTATTAAGATTAAAGTGGTATAAATCAGAAAGGTGCTATCTAGATAATATTCCAGAATCAGCCAATAACAGAAAAAATGAATTTAACTCTGCACTTTCCTTCTGTGTTTAGTGGTATGGAGACCAAAAAATAAACCCCGAGGAAGCAGAGGAACAACCACCAGGTAGATGAGATGCCTTCAGCTGAAATGGCAGGACTGGGCGCCTCTGTCACCTCTCCCGCTCCCTGCCCAGGAGTCTCTTCACTGCCCTTCTGACATCCTTGTTTCTGAGGGTGTAGATGAGAGGGTTGAGGCTGGGCGTGATGACAGTGTAAAAGAGGGCAATGAACTTGCCTTGATCTTGAGACTTTCCTGAGGGTGGCTGGAGATAGATGCACATGGCTGGAATGAAAAAGAGGGACACGACCACCAGGTGTGCTCCGCACGTCCCGAAGACCTTCTGCAGGCCGCTCGTCGACTGCACCCTCAGCGCGGCCCGGGCAATGGCCCCGTAGGAGCTGAGGATGAGCATGAGCGGGATGACCACAAAAACGGAGCTCATGATCATGAGCGTCAGCTCGTTCGCGCGGGTATCCACGCACGACAGTCGCAGCAGTGCTGGAACCTCACAGAAGAAATGATCCACTTGATGGTGTCCACACAGGGGGACCCGGAAGGTGAAGGAGGAATGAAGCGCTGAGGCAGCAAAGCCACTAACCCAGGAAGCCACAGCCAATCCCTGGCACAAACGCGGGTGCATGAGGACAGGGTAGTGCAAGGGTCTGCACACCGCCACGTAGCGGTCGTAGGACATGACCACCAGCAGCACGCACTCGCAGCTGCCCAGGGCAAGGACAAAGTACAGCTGAGCCATGCAGCCAGCGTGAGAGATGGTCTTCTCCGGCCCCCAGAGGTTGACCAGCAACTGAGGCACGGAGCTGGTGGTGTAGCAGAGATCCAGGAGAGAGAGGTTGCAGAGGAAGAAGTACATGGGCGTGTGCAGATGGGCATCCAGGTAGGACAAGGCGATGATGAACACGTTGCCTATCAGGGTCATCACGTAGAACATGGAGATGACGGCAAAGAGGACGACTTCCCCGTGAGGCCATTTAGAAAAGCCCAGGAGGACGAAGTAGCCTTCCCAGCTGGCATTTTTTCCAGTCATCTTTCATTTTTTCCTGTAACTGAAGAAAGAATCACATAGTTTCAAAAGTGGCCCACTCAGTAGCAAACCCTTGCTAACTGTTTAGGAACGTAACATTCACCATTTCGTAATCTGCCATTGTGACAATAAAATTTTTTATAGTTTTCTTTTTATGTTTCATTCAGATATTTGCCCTGCAGTAGATACAATCAATAACTTCCAACTTCTCAAGGGAATGAGTTCTTTTCTGCATCCTTAAGTTAGTACTTGGATAAATGAAGATTCATGTCTCTACAGCAAGGGAAAAAATCAACATCATTTGAATACAATTAAAGAGAGAACAAACTGTCCTTTGCTTAGTTATACTAACAACTTATTTCCAGACCAAAAATATTAAATGCTTGTGGACATATAAACAGAGACACATGTACATACTCACACACACACCAGCATATTAATATTCCCAATACAAACTAAGGTGAAGGTCTTAGACCTGAATAATTGAGAAGTGAAATGGATTGGGGAATTCAGTGATGAAATCCTCCTGAATATATATCAGAATATAACTAATTTGGGGAGACAAAGAACCACAGAGTTGAAGGAACTCCAAGGACAGAGCAAGAGAGAAAGGGAGGAAGTTTAGAGCAGGAGAGAGGAAACAAACTCCGATTGTAGCACTTGAAAGTGTGTTTATCACCAGGGCAAGAGACCCGGACAACAGGGCTTCAGATAGTTTCCACAAAATGTGGTATGTTTTACAACAATAGCTAAGATATTGTTTAAATTCTGAGTCATAATTTATAATCATTTCATATGTCTTAGATTTTCTACATTTGGGAACGGAGTTTCAAAATAGGAAATTCACTGATTTTTAAGAGATAAAGAGTACATAAAATCTAATGACAAGTTCATCATTTTTGTTGCTCTTTTGTAAAATCAAAAACTCAAATGTTTGCTAATAATTTGATTTACATTTGATTTTCTCTTGTGCGTTATTAATTTTCCATAGAATAGATCTACCTTCCTTATGTTGTTACTGCTGTAAGCCAAGGTGACACAACATTTAAAATTTCCTACATAGCTTGATCATACCACTTCTCTTACACTCTCTGATAAAAGATGTCAAAAAACAATTTCAACCAAAACATATCCACTTATGGACTTCTGAGGAACTTTTACTTACTCATATATTGTAATCTTGACTCTTAAACAATAAATATGGGTTGTCTGATTGGTTAGATTGCAATTGGAGAACTAAGATTATGATATTTACTTAAGACTGACTCAGACAGGCACAAAGACATTTCTACACCATTTCATATTATTGGTAATGTAAATGACCATTAACCTTTTAGAAATGATGGGAAAATTACAAGGGACTTTAAAAAATTTCCTTAGAATAAAAGTTACTACACCACAAGATACTTCAATTCAAACTATGTAGACTTTTTCTGATGCAGACATAATTTTTTCCCTTAAAAAAGCTGCCTGAGTTCCCTACTACAATATTTAAATGAAAATAACAGTAGTGTGATAATTTTTTAAATTGTTAGAGGAACTGTCTTTGAGCATTCTTCTAAAAGCAAAAAGAGATAGGAGAAAAGAAACAAAAAGGAAAACACAGTATTCATGAAGTGAAAAATTCAGAGCCTTATGGTTTGGTTTATTCTCAGTGGAAATGATGGAAAAATGAAGACCCTAACAAAGGTAGCTTTCATAAACTATGAAATATCTTCTCTCCTCCTGTAAGTCAAATATTATGAGGAAAATGAGTGATCACCCCCATTGTTACTAACAAATATCTTTCTAATTCCTGGCATATCCACTCCTTTCTACTAAGCCTGGTTCCTGAGAAGCAAGGCTCAGCAACCTCATTCAGGTACTGACCTTTGTGTGTTTGTCCACGCTTCCGTGATCTCTTTTGGTTTATGCCCTGGTCATGGATGAAGCCTTGTGAGACTCTGTTTGCCACATGGCCTGGAACATCAGTCTGCCCTCCTTTATCATCTTTGCCAACAACAAATTTAACTATGGAAACCTGAGTCTGAAAATAACAGTGATTGTCATTGCCACAGAAGAGAAGACAGGGCTTGTCCAGGAGACTTGCCTTTGGCAGAACAAGGGAACTCTTTAGGGTATTCAAGGTGTCAGGGGATGGACCCCTATCCCAGAGCAAATGGAGCCTCTGTGGAACAAGTAGAATAATGTGACTTGCTCTCCTTGACTGCGGCCAGGGGAGGGTAAATCCCAAAGTGGCAACTAATGCCCTGCAAGGAGCATCCTGCGTAGAGGGGCACAGTGTTGACAGGAGACAAGGGCCTTCAGCGGGGGCTGTTCTCACACTCAGAGGACAACGATTTCATCACCTACCGACATGGAAAAATTGCCAGCAGTTGTATTGATGAAGAAGAAAATGAGTTTGTACTGAGTCACCTGATTTTTTCCCCCAAAGCTTCCCCTGGGGCTAAGGCCCAATCTTACAAGACAATTGACTAGAAGTAGAGAAGATTTAGAAGTCAGAAGCAAAGCTAAATGTTTCCTTATTAACGATGGTGCCCTTGTGATTCTCCCTTCACCATTTGTGCCTTCCTGGTTATCATTTATTATAAAACTGCAAGGGTTTCTAAGAATAATCCACATATCACTCAAATATTTTATGCTGATTCTTTCCTTTTTTTTTTGAGATTTATTTATTTATGCATACAAAAGCTGGGTTTGTAGGCCAGAGGTGGGGCTGGGGTGGGAGGATTCACGAGAGACAGAGTGGGGAGCAGAACAGGTCCACTGCAATACACTGCCGAGGGGAGCAGGGGGAGAGACAGGAGAGGTCTGCTGCGCCATGTGGGTCAGCTCCTTGGCTGGGGGATCAAACTCATGCTGCAGTGGCAGGAGATAGCTTGATAGTGCTGTGTCTTTAACACCTGTACCACCAGGGGGGCCCCTATACAGATCATTTCAAGGCTCTCTACCAAATTTGTATTATTTAAAAAATCTCTCACTAACAGTGATCCTGAAATTCCTTTTAAAAACTGCATGCCATGGTGGTTTGGTGGAAGGTGAGTGGAACATGTGTGCAAGTGAAAGAACAAAAACGTAATTTTGAAAATGAAAGTAGAAATTAAAAAAAATTGAATAAATTTAAATAAATCAATGAATAAAGACCACATGCCAAGGAGGAATTTTTGTTTCCTAATCCTTAATTAATTCTTAATTAAATAATCCATTAATTAATTCCTAATTCCATATGATCCAGTTATCTCACTTCTGTGTATTTACCCCCAAATACAAAAACACTAATTGAAAGAAATACATGTTTATTGCAGAGCTGTTTACAATTAGCAAGAAGTAGAAACAATCTAAATGTTCTTCAACTAATGAGTGAATAAAAAAGATGTGATTAGACAGATGACAGAAGGATGGATGACTGAATGATAGATAGATAGATGGACAGAGAGACAATATATAATGACCTTGAAGTCATATGCTAAGGGAAATAAGACCATGAAAGACAAATACCATGTGATCTAAAAAAGCCAAACTCATAGAAAGAGAAAGCAGAATGGTAGTTGTTAGGGATGAAGGAATGGAAGAAACAAGAAGATGTAGGTCAAGGGTACAAACTTCTGTGAGATGAGAAATTAGTGATCTAATGTACACATTGGGAGTAGAGTTAACAAAATGCATTTATACTTGAAAGCTGCTGAGACAGTACATATTTAAATGTTCCCATCACCAAAAAAGAAAAAAGAAGTATATGGAATGGACAATGTGTTGATTAACCTTATTGTAGTCCTCTATTTACATTACATGCTTCTAAAGAATAGAAATTGCACATCTTAAGCATAGAAAATGTTATGTGTCAATAATACTTCTATAAAGCTGGAGAGGGAAGATTTATTAAATTTTACTAAAAGGCAATAAGGAAGACCTCGACTATGAAGCTATAGCTCAGGTCCAACAGCAGGGGATATTTAACATGATAAATAAATGTCTATTCTTTATTTATATATAATTTCAATCCAGTTCAATTAAAATACTGGTCTCATAGACCTCAGCAATTGCTTCTAAAATGTATGTAGGGTAGCAAAATGTTAAGAATAGCAAGACAGTCTTGGAGAATAATATTGTAACCCTTTGCATGAACAGATATTCAGGTTTATAATAAATATTTAATAATTGAAATATTTCAACAAATTAAGCTAGAATTTATTTTCCGTATCAAAAAATTAATTTGGATCCTCACCCTTTACTATACATACTATACATAGACATTATCTCCAGGTGGGTTGAGATACAACCATAAAACTTTTAGGAAGAATTATAAGGTTAAGGGCCCCCCTGGTGGCGCAGCGGTTAAGCGCTGCGCTGTGGAGCTGTTGGCAGCGCGTGAAGCGAGTTCAATGCCCATCCGGGGAGAATCCCACATGGTGCAGCAGACCTCGCCTGCCTCGCCCGCTGCTCCCCTCAGCAGTGTATTTCTGATCTGCCTGTTCTGCTTCCCACTCTGTCTCTGGTGAACCCTCTCGCTGCCCCATGCCTCTGGCCTGTACCCCAACTTGTATATGTAAATAAATAAATCTTTAAAAAAAAGAATTATAAGGTTAATATTTTTCTGACACTGGGATAGAGGAGGATTTTAAAGAATCTTAGCAAAAAGATTCTTCCATGTGTAGATGAAGAAAGAAATAGAGAAAATATTGACAAGAAACTCAGAGAAAATATTTGCAGGGCACAAAGCCAACAGAATTAAAAGCAAGCATAAAGACTCCCTATAAATTAATAAAAAAGAATGTGATAGAAAAATTGTCAGAATATATAAATATCTTTTTCATAGAAAAGAAATTATACATAGCAGTAACTATCTGAAGACTTATTCAACCTCATTATAAGAGAAATAAAAATCAAGGTCACCGCTAAATTGCATTTAAATCTTTCAGTAGCAATAATGTAAAAGTCTGCCAGTGTTGGGAAAAATGTAGAGCATTGGACTCTTCTACACCTATGTAAGAAAGAATAAATTGAGTGAACAACTTTGAAATGAAATAGCTTCTAAAATTTAATATTTCCTTATTCCATAATCCAGCAATTCTTCTCCAACGTATATACCCAAAGGACATTCTTACAAACATGTGCCAAGAGACGTATACAAAATTGTGTATCATAATTTAGTTCTTCAGATGAGCCAAAAGCTAGAACAGCAAAATGAAATGCACATGAAATAAAGACTATATATAATGATTGTTCTCTTTTTTAACCCCTAACCTACTTTGGACTCAATGGATTTTGGTGTGAAGACATTTAAATCACCAAGTCATCTTAAATCATTAATGTATTTACCAATTTTAAATCACTTACACTCAGTCATGAAAAACTGGTTAAGGAAGATTATAAATTTTAATATTGCCTTTTTAATCAAAGGTTAGGATAAATGTAAGTATATAATGGAACAAATAAAATGCATTGTTCAAATATATAATGTGTTAATAGGAATATGGAGCAACGACTGATTTATATAAAAAGCTCTATACAGTTCATACACTCACATTTACAAATGTTTCTTAGATGCCTATTCATTTTCATTCATTATTCTATTTATTCATACAGCACTGCAACCACAATGGTTTATTAGTAGCATTTTATAATAATATTAGTAATTATTAGTAGTGGTATTTTATATATGAAAAGAAAATTTGTTTTTATTTTCAGTTATTTTCTCCATAAATCAAAATATGAAATACAATTTAACAGTGCCTATGTAATAGTTTTATACATATGTAAATAACCATTGCCATTAACATAACATAAATATTAATGAAAATATATTAATTTCCCATAAGAAGTGGAAAACAAAGATTTTTTTATGTTAGGCAAAGCATTGACCACACACCCAGATTTTTTAAAATTTGGCTTTTCGTTTCATGCCAACTTTAACTGAAAGTAAACTGACAATTACTGGTATAACATTAGGGGCTGTTTCTTTGAGTTTTGGTAGTAATCCATTGGTATTTACACATTTTCAGATAACAGGAAGGTTTACTACACATGCAAACATTATAAAATAAATTAAAAACTTGCCATTTCAAAGGAATGCTCCTAAACTGATGGTGGGACAGCAAACTAGTCCAACCTCTATGGAAAGTGGTATGATGGTTCTCAAACAACTGAAAATGGAGCTTCCATATGACCCGCCAATTCCACTCCTAGGAATATACCCAAAGGACAAAAATACTTTAACCCAAAAGGTCACATGCACAATTATGTTTATTGCAACACTAGTTACAATAGTTAAAACATGGAAACAACCCAAATGCCCACAAATTGATGACTGGATCAAGAAAATGTGGTACATATATACAGTGGAGTACTATTCAGCAATCAAAAATGATAAACTAACACAATTCTCAGCAACAAGGATGGAGTTGAAGGGATCATGCTCAGCAAAATAAGCCAGAAGGAAAAAGAGAAATATCAAATGCTATCACTTATAGGAGGAATATGAGAGCCAAATGAGAAATCAGAAGAAGAAAATAGCACACAAAACATAAACAAAAGCAAAAACTAGCAGGCAACCACAAATAAGAGGCATTCTACAGAGGAATGGGAGGAACAGAGACCAAAACAGGGGAGAAGAGCACAAGGGACTATGGTGTTAGTTCACGGGTGAATTGGTTGTGGGAAACCCACAGGGGATATATAATAATGTAAAGGATATCAATTAAATTAAAAAATAACATGAAATGAAAAAAACTTGCTATTTCAATTAATAGAAATGAATATTCTTAACTCTAACACCAAATTCTAATATTTTTTAATAATTTGATCCAATAAACAGAAATAAGCTGAAATTTCAGGTAACTATTTATCATCATTAAATCAATTCAGCCAAATAATACCCTGCAGGAACAATGAATGTAATTTCAAGTTTGGGCTCCAGGGTATTTGGCCAACAATGTCAAATACCCAGAGCTCCCAAAAACTCTGCTTGTGACAGGAGATTTCATTGCCTATTCACCAGGGGCCAAAGAGGATTGAAATGGACTTCACTTTTCTCCACAGTTCACAATTTTCTGAATGTTATTGATTTCAAGGACAGGGCTTTGAGGTAAGTGTCAGTTGCTCACACTGACAGCTTCTCCTGCTGAGGTAAGATGATCTTGAAACATGCTGTTGTGTTTTCTTAATGTCTAAATAGTCAGAGCACACAGAAGAATGGAAAGCCCATAAGATACTGTTTTTGAATGGCTGAAAGAACTAGTCATGTCATTTAACTTGTTAAATATGAAATACTATGGATGAGCTATGGTTATTTTAATGGAAATTAGGAATCGGGGAGACTATTGTAAACGTCTCCCATTCCAAGAAACATTTTGTGGAGGGCCATTCCCACCTCCATAACAATGTCTTTCTTTATCTAACCATCATTGAAGTAATTCAGCATTGATAGGATAGAATGAAACTCTGTGATGTACCTTATATTCATATCATTCAATGACCCTTACGCTAGTGGGTTATGAGAGATGTGAGTATATGAGCTACATAAACTTTGTACACAAATAAAAATTCAATGCTCCAATACTATGAATAAGATTATATATTTTAGGGCCTCCCTGGTGGCGCAGCGGTTGAGCACTGCGCTGTGGAGCTGTCGGCAGTGCGCTATGCGAGTTCGAAGCCCAGCCAGGGAGAATCCCACATGGTGCAGCAGACCTCTCCTGCCTCGCCCACTGCTCCCCTCAGCAGTGTATTTCTGATCTGCCTGTTCTGCTCCCCACTCTGTCTCTGGTGAACCCTCTCGCCGCCCCATGCCTCTGGCCTATACCCCAGCTTGTATGTATAAATAAATAAATCTTTGAAAGAAAAAGATTATATATTTTAAAATACATTGTATTAATTTTATTCAGATATACATTTTCATTTCTATTGATTGAAATGGGCAAAACTAAAATTTAAAATCCTCTTTAAGCATATTTCCATGACACAGCTAAAATCATTTGAAATTTCTCCACTTGATAAGAACTACCTTCGCATGAATGATGAAGTGGTGATTTCTTCAAGTAATTTTATGCCTAACTACGTTGAGTCCAGTTGCATTACTAGGTTCAGTAACAAATCTCCAGGATTCCATCTTGTCTTGCAGCCATCCTTCCTGGGAAATTGAGAAGGACTATGGCTAATTTCAGTGTGAGTGGGTTTCTTCTGATGGGATTTTCTGCCACGCCTGGGCTAGAACTTGTCCATGCTTCCCTGTTCTTAGTCTTATACCTGGTGGCATTAAATGGCAACGTCCTCATTATCACCGCGATTTCCATGGACAGTAGTCTCCGCTCACCCATGTATTTCTTCTTGAAACATCTCTCCGTTCTGGATCTGTGCTACATTTCCGTGACTGTGCCAAGGTCCATTTACAACTCTTTCATGCATAGTGGCTACATTTCCCTTGGGGAATGCATAGTGCAGTGTTTTGCTTTCATTCTCTTTGCAACTGCTGAGCTGTCCATGCTCACTCTGATGTCTTATGATCGCTACGTGGCCATCTGCCTTCCACTGCGCTATGAAATCATCATGGATGTCCGCACCTGTGTTCACGGAGTCCTGGGCGTCTGGACCAGTGGGGTCATTTCTGGAGCCATGCACACAGCTGCCACTTTCTCCATGCACTTCTGTGGTTCCCACATCATTCACCAGTTCTTCTGTGACATCCCCCAGCTCCTGAAACTCTCTTGTTCTAGTGAGTACATCAGAGATGTCGGGGTCAGTGTCTTCTTGGCTGTTATAGCATTTCTTTGTGTCACCTTTATTGGACTGTCCTACACACAGATATTCTCTACAGTGCTGAGGATGCCATCTGCTGAGGGCAGAGCTAAGGCCTTTTCCACTTGCCTTCCCCACCTCACTGTCGTTATATTATTTATTTCCACTGGCACCTTTGAGTATCTCAAGCCACCTTCTGACTCTCCAAGTGTACTGGACATTTTTCTCACTATTATGTACACAATTGTGCCCCCAACACTCAACCCAATGATCTACAGCCTGAGAAACCAAGCATTAAAAGCTGCTCTCAGACAGGTTTTTCAAGGAAGAAAAGCCGGCCTCTTTTATTAAGGCACATCTCTAAGTTATCGTTTGGGAGATAAGTTAAAAATAGATGGAGAAAACTGTTGACTTCAGTAAATTGAGACAAGCAATAATTTAGAGACCTTATGAGAGACACAAGACTGGTGAATGAATTCTAGAAACAACCCTCATTAGATCTGGAAAAACTGCCTAAACTTTGATCTTCTCAATTGAGGTTTTTACATCATTTGTATGGAAAAAAATTCCAGGATCTGGTAGGAGGCTGCTCAGTGGATGTCTCTGATATCATTGTGCATTGAGGACAGCAAGGATGGTAGGTAAATTTACCCTATTAAGAGCTTATCTTCTAGGAACTATGTGTTTTAGCCCTTCCACAAACCTTGAAGTCTGTCTGTTTTTGAAATTAGTGATTTGTCCAGAAGCAGCAGTCCCCAAAGTCTGCTTTTTCACAGAGAGCATGTTTCCCGGGCACAGCAGCTGCAGCGCCAGGCCAATTCCATCTTCACCTGTTGTCCCCTCTTACTTGGGGCCAAGGAGAATGTTTCCCAAATTGTTAGTTGTGGTTCACCAAACATGACACAGCCAGCCAGCATTACAGCTAAATAAAGAAATGATCATAGGGAAAGTTGTCATGTCCCCAAATTGCCATAAATATATGCTTCTGAGTAGCAAATATATATATATTCACACATATAACTCCAGAAGCTTTAGTCTTGCAAATAAAGTACATAAATTCTTTCTAAAAAAAGTTAAGTGTGCAAAAAAATTACCATAATTTTAAAGCATTTAACATAATCCCTTCCCTGACCATTTCTGTCAGGATGATAGAAAATATAAATAAGAGAATCTCCTTTTTTTTTCCTGAGTTTTTAAAATTTCCTGAGTCTTTAAGAATTCTCTCATCCAGATATGTAATTATTAGTGTAATGGCTTTGGACATTTTTTTGATAAATTCATTTCTTTATTGGAAATAATCTTGCATTTTAACATTATGTAAGTTTCAAGTGTGCATCATTAAAAATCATCTTGTGTGTTCTATGTTAAGTTCACCACTGAAGCTTGGACTCTGTTCTCCATACAATTGACACGTTCTGCCTGATTTACCCACTCCTCACCCCTTCCCTCTGGTAACCAGAAATTAGTCCAAAAAATTGGTTTTTGTATTATTTAGTTAATCTATTTTTCTGGTTTCTCTATATACCACATATGTGTGAAATCCTACTGTATTCTTCTTTTCTTGACTTATTTCACTAAGTAAAATACCCTCAGGCTAGCCATGTTGGGGGGACAGCAAGAGTTCATCACGGAACACCCAGGTGCTATTCCACTGTGTGACACACCACATCCTTTACAGCCAAGCATCTGACTTTGGGCATTTCATTTGTTTCTTACTCTTGGCTATTGTAACATATACCACAATAAAGATGGTGCCACATATATCTATTTGACTTAGTGTATTTGTATTTTTTTGGATATACCCAGAAATGCGATAACTAAATCATATGGAATTTCTCAATTTCTCTCTCCCTCTCTTTTTTTTTTTTTGTTATTGCTAAACATTGCTTTGCAACACTGCTTCTGATTTAGGGGTTTAGGCTCACACACCTCCAATATATGTTATCACCCACCATCCCATCAAAGCACCATAGTACTTTAGCCTAGACCTTGGGCTTCCTCTCCCCTCCCCTCCCCCTACCCTTCCTGTCACTAGTAGTGGATTTGCTGTAATTCCCACATTCCTTTCATTCTCAGGTCACTGGGAAGCCATGTTCAGTTTTCCTTCAGGATGGACGCAGTAGCTGTGTCTGGCCAATATTCCTTGCGGTTTCTCTCCAGTGATGACACACTTTCTGAATTTTCAGTAATAATATTCCTCCCCCTAGTTTTATGTCTTTTGGGAAGAGCATATGTTGGAAAAGAGTGAAATGCTTTTACTCAGTCAAGTTTCCATCTTTGTGAAATAACACTCTTTTCCTTTTCTAACAAATGAAGATGATTTGCATTCAATTGACCCCAATCCTTTGAGCCGAAAATGACAACCTCTTTCCTGTAACAGAGTCCTTTGATGCTCATCCTCAGTGCACTCTTCTTCCAATAATACTGTTAGAAGGGGGAGCAGCCCGTCGTGGTTTGCCCTGAACTTTGTGATCAAAACCAAGGGTTGGTCCTTCAGAGTATTTCTTTTGTTTTCCAGGATATTCCAAATAGTATTTCATAGATACCAGTACTTTACAGACTTTTTTTGATGAATCTAAACATATCTTTCATGTTCTTCAAGAAACATGTTGCCGCAAGTTGGATTGTTATAACCTTAAGAATATAGTAAGCTATATCTAGTTCAATTGTTTAGTTTCCACTTATTAACTTAACATGTATTGCTTTTTAAGTGAAATAAAAATATAAACTTAGTTTCAAAAGTTTTCTCTTATGTATTTTCAGCTTAATCTTAGTAGCTGTTTGGAGTAATATGAAGCTAGGAAATGCTTGGTGATATGTGACTTTAGAAACTCAATAGGTTAAGATTTTGTTTAAGTGGACAGATATAAAATGTGCATAACAAAGCCTAGAAAAAATACAGCAAACCTGAGTTTTTGGTCCTTTTCAACTATAAAGCATGTAGTATATTTAGAAATTTTATTTATTTATTTACCTTTAAGTTTTATTTTTATTTATTTGGGCATACAAGAGCTGGGGTATAGTCCAGAAGTTGGGCTGGTAGTTGAGAGGATTCACCAGACACAGAGTGGGAAGCAGAAAAGGCAGATCTACTGAAATACACTACTTATGGGAACACTGGGGGAGACCAGAGAGGTCTGCTGAGCCTTGTGGTTTTGCTTTCTGGCCTGGGACGGAACTCATGTGGCAGTGGCTGCCAATAGCCTGACAGTGCTGAGTCTTTAACACCTGCACCACCAGGGAGGCCCTAGAAAATTTTAACTGGCTGTGTCCATTTACTGCACATTAACTGACATATAGAGAAAATCCTAAATTTACTTAGACACACACAATGAGTCACATCATTAGCTTAAAATCAGGTTTGGAGGAAAAGGAAGTTATGATGAATACAAGAAACTCACTCGCACCTCTCAGTCAGGAATTTACAAGGATTGAATCTCTGTGACAGGAACTGTGGACAACCACAAATATATATTATGCCACAATATCACACATGTCGCCTTACATCAGAAATTGCTGAAGGGTTTACCATTAAATCTTCAGGTTTCTTAACACAAATACAGATTCACTTATGCTAACTCCTGTTAGCATATATATATATGCTAACAGGAGTTAGCATAAGTGAATCGCATATATATATATATATGTTAGCTATATATATATATGTATAGCTAACATATATATATATATATATATATATGCTAACAGGAGTTAGCATAAGTGAATCTGTATTTGTGTTACAGATTTGGAATGTACCTTGTACCTGTATTTGTGTGTGTGTGTGTGTATATATATATATATATATATATATATATATATATATATATATATATATATCACATACAAATATTTCCATTATCTATATTCTTTATATATATTTATATTCATTCTATATTACAATCAGCAAGATATTATTATACATAGCTATTTCCAAAATTATGTGTCTTTTAAAGAATTCAGAGAGGTAGGAGAACATGCTGACATGTATATCTTTTGTTTTATTAATCTTATCATTTATGATTCTGTTCATTTGTGTGTCTTGTCAATACACCATTATTACCTCAGCCTCCCACAGCTCTAATCCCACTCACCTTCTAATGCTATTTTTGGAAAATGTATTACTTTTCCATATGTTCCAGACCAACAATATATTATGTAAATCTTGCTTTATAAATAGCTTTCTAATGTAGTTAAAAGAGAAAAGAATATTCATTTGCACTGATTTTTTTAACTACATAATTAAATTCACTTGTACCTTTCGGTTTACTATGGACGAGTCACTTGCTGCTATGCTAGGGGTAGAATTGTGTTCCCTGAAAATTCATCTTTTGAAGTCTTTATCTTTATCCTCTTGGTGTATGAATTTATTTAGGAATAAAGTCATGGAAGATGGAATGGTGTAGGGAGATGATGTCATACTGGAAGATGAGCCACTATCCAACAGGACATGTGTTCTAATAAAATCCAGAACAATTTGAAAGAACGAATGGAAAACAGAGTTCTTTATAAAATAATGTACTAGGAAACTACAGTAATTTAAAAAGTTGTATATTCTAGACAACACATATATCACCTCAACAGATTAGAACTGTCATACTTATATCATCTTTTGACATAACAATGAATTCATGATCATTAATTCACACATTGACTTAAATTTTGATGACTGTGTATTATATTCACATACATTTTTGTCTATTTTTCAATATACCTAATCATTTGTTAGCATAAGATTCTTTTAATATTATTTTATTTTTTCTTTTACTCATTTTAACATAAAGAAACATGTATTTCTGGGAACTACCTGATGGCACAGGGGTCAAGTCTCAGTGCTATCACCACGACAGCCTGAGTTCAGCCAGGGAATAACCCACACATCGCTGAGCAGACCTTTCCTGTCTTGCCTACTGTTCTCCTTAGCAGTATATTTCAGTAAATCCACCTGTTCTGCTATCTATTTATATCTTACTGTGCAATTTTCAATGACTTTGGCTCAGTTATGAAAACCTACGTCAGGAGATTATAAATTTCATTATTTCCCATTTTAATCACATGAAAGGAAAATGAATATATATAATAAATTTCATAAATTATATCATAAAATATATAATTTTATTAATTGCACTATGGGTCATTGAATTTTGATTTTAGTAAAGTTTTATATATATAGTTTATACACTCACATTTATAAATGTTTCTTAGCTGCCTATTTTTTCACTAATCATTCTATTTATATGCCAAACAACTACCATGGTTTCATTATTGCAATATAATAATTTTGCTTTATATATAAGGGAAAAGATCCTCCTGTTTTGTCTTTTAATTAAACATTATATTCTAATAGTTATAATTATGAAATACTAAACTTGTAGTACATTTTCATTACCTAATTATGACATATAATAACTAACATAAAATGTCATAAAAGTTGATCTGAAAAATACTGCTTTCCTAAAAGAATTGAACAGACCTTCAACATGTATATTTTTAAAAAAATTATGTGATTTATATACACAAAAATATCATTTGTTCTAATCTTTGATTAAAACAACTATGAAATAAAATTTTGTACCTAACAAATTAGCAAACTATCAAAAATAATATCATCAATAGTATATATTGTGAAGAAAGATATCTGGTGGTAACATACATCTGAGGAGATGTAAATATAAACCCCTAAATTGTGTGCAGTGTTGTTAATAAATGTTACTTCAATAAAATGAAAGCAATTAAAATAATGAGTATAATTTATTAAAAAATAAAGAAATCAGTAAGCTTAATACACGCACATGGTAGGATCATAGTGATGCATTCTTTCTTTATTGGTTCTTAGATGTTATTTCAAGTCTTTTTTTTTTAATGAAGTTCACATTAAGGAAGGAGATAAAGATGGTCGATTTTCATTGTCAATGAAATTCCTACTCTCAGTATTGATCCAGAAGTTTGTATTAGTTTTACATCTGTAATTCTATCATATTACTGTCCCAACGTATTCACAGTTATGTAACTGAGGGACCACTGAAATCTGAGATCTCTGTCATAGTTTTAATGAAGAAGGTTGTGTGTAAGCAATGCTTCATGTTTACATGGATATGTTGTTTCTAAAACATAACCAATGTCTGTTCAATGTATTAAGATATAGTTAACGGTTTTTACCAGCTATTTTCTTATAAATATTTTTGCTGTATTTCTAAAAATTTGACCATTGGCATGTTCATTCCGGCATCTTGAATTCTCTCTACTTCAGAATTTCCCCCTATGAATTAAAAGACATCAGATGGCTGATGACTGGTTATGAAAAGAAGCATGTCTCCTATTGGCTCTTTCAATTTTATGCTTTCTTTTTGGTCTATACTGTGTAAAGATAGAAATGTGATTTTGCTTTCATTAAAATGCTTGACCCTTTACAGTTAGAGTTCATAGATGGAATTAGAGGGGATCATTATACACAATCACTTATAACAGAGGGGATCACTTATAACAGGACTATAGGGAAACCAAATAGGAGAGAGACACTTGCGGGGGGTGGAGGGAGGGGGAGGATAAGGGCACAAAATGGAGTAGAAAAGGACACAAGGGACCACGGAGATGGATCACGGGTGAATTGGTGGTGGGCTACCCAAGGGGAATACAAAATGTAAATGATATAAATAAAAATAAAAATATATACTATTAAAAAAATGCTTGACCCATTTTCAATTTGTACAATTTTCTGCTGTCTCTTTGAGTGGTTACTACTGAGCTCAGTCCTGATCTCTGCAATCCAGTCACAGCTAACAATTTGTAGAAAAAATACGCTCATTACAGTCTGGGCCACTGGTGATTAGGCAATTAAATCTCTTTGGCACAAGCAGAGTCTCTGGGTGCTGTGGGTATTTCTCGTTCTTAGCAAATACTCTGGGACTAAAACTTGAAATTTTTGATTATTCTTTGAGATTATTTTTCTGTTAAGATGATTTAATGATCAGACATAGTTACCTACAATTCTGACTTACTTTGTTTATTGGACCATTATTGAAAGTGTTTGAATTTGTGTGTTAGATTCCAAAAAATCCAACAGAAAGAGTAAATTTAATTCTATTATACTAATTAACAAGTCAGTGATTTGATTTAATTCATAACTAAGTAAGTAAATAACTATTCATCATATTATAATGTCTAATAGACAAGTCCATAATCTGAAAACAGGTATCTTACTATGACAACAATGAGATGGAACTGGAAATGAGTAACACGGAAAATGGAAAACCTCATGAAGCGGTGGAAATTAAACAACATGCTCTGGACAACCAATGGAATTAAGAAGAAATCAAAAGAGAAAAGAAAAAGTACCTGATATTTGTTATTCTCACATGATAATTTAAAAGTTAGGATAACTCAATGAATTTTAGAGTTGGGAAAAAATTTAGAGACCATGGTGGCCAACATCCTACCAAATTAAAAATGTGTCTTCACTTCCGTGTAGCTGTCACGAACAGTTATAGGACCTCAGTGCATCTCTAGGACACCCCATTTACTTCTTAAAGGTGAAAAAATTTTAGCATCTTCCTCATTGAGCTACATCTTCTCTGCTATTTATGATTTCACTATTTCTTTTCACAATATGTGAAAGGACAGATCTAGTCTTGCTAATCCATAACAATCCTACAGATATGTGAAGCTACCTGTATGATTTTCTAGAGTGAATTAATTTTTGAAAGATGATAAAAATTTTCACTATTCATCATTTTTAATGTTTGTTCTTCTTCATGGGCTCACAGCTTGAAAATATACACACATTTAAATTCTGATATTTGCATTCCCATGAGCAGTGTAAGGAGGTTCCCTTTTCTCCACCTGGCCAGAATTTGTTGTTGCCAGTTTTTTTTAACATGGGCCATTCTCACCAGTGTAGGGTGGTATGCCATTACGGTTTTGATTTACATTTCCTTGACTATAAGTGACATTGAACAATTTTTCATAAAGCTGTGGTCAGTTGCTTTTCCTCTTTGGGGAGTGTCTTTTTAGCTCCTCTGTATCTGAGGCATCAGAGGGGAGAGGAAAGGAGAAGGGTTAAAAAGGGGGATGATGGAGCACAAGGGACTATGGCAATGTTTCATGAGTGATGTGGTGATGGAAGATTTATGGGGACTACACTGAGGGGAACAATCAAATGTTGGACAAAAATGAACAAAGAGGTAAGAAAATAAAAAAATAATTAACAAATAACAAAAATAAATAAATAAATTCTAATATTTGGAAAGACAGATTTTGTTGGACCAAGTGATCAGAAACCTGTAGAGTCTTTCTCATTAATTTGGAATATTATTCTCCAAATTCAGGAGCACTAATACATGTACAGAAAGGATGACTGATACTAAATCATTTTGTGCTCCTCTTAGAACTGAAATGTGACATGATTTGTCAATTAGTTGGAAGATTCTTTTTAAATGATAGTTTACTTGGAAACCATCTCACTCTATTTCACAGCATTTTTTGGACTACAAAAACTCATTTGTGAAAGGAAGCCTGGGATAAAGACATGTATTTTGATAATGGAATATGTACTCAACTATTATATTGGACTTGACCCTGAACACTGAGTTTATTTTAAAATAAATTAAAATTCTATGCTAGACAAACCATTGACCACACACTAGATTTTTAAAAAATTGGCTATTTGTAACATTCCAACTTCAACTGAAACTAAACTGGCAATTACTGGTATAATATTAAGGGATGTTTCTTTCAGTTTGGTAGTAATCTATTGGTATTTACACATTTTCAGATAACATGGAAGTTTAATACAGATGCAAACATTAGAAAGTAAATTAAAAATTTGCTATTTAAATTAATAGAATTGAATATTCTTGACTCTAAAACCAAATTATATTTTTTTCAATAATTTGATCCAATAAACAGAAATACGCTGTAATTCCAGGTGACTAGTTATCATTAAATCATTTCAGCAGAATAATGCTCTGCAGGATCAATTAATATAATTTCAAGTTGGGTCCCAGGGTACTGGCCAACAATGCCAAATACCCAGAATTCCCACAAACTCTGCTGTGCCAAGAGATTTCATTGCCTAATCACTAGGGGCCAAAGAAGATTGAAATGGACTTCACTTTTCACCACAGTTCCCATTTTTCTGAAGGTGACTGATTTCAGAGGTCAGGACTTCGAGGTAAGTTTCAGCTGCTCACACTGACAGCTTCTCCTGCTGAGGCAAGATGATCTTGAAATATGCTCTGGTGAGTTTTCTTAGTGTCTGAATATCAGAGCACACAGAATAATGGAAAGCCCATAAGATACTAGTTTTGAAAGACTGAGAGAACTAGTCATGTCATTTAACATGTTAAATATGAAATACTATGGATGATTTATGATTATTTCAAAGAAAATTAGGATCTGGGGAAACTATTGTAAATGCCTCCTATTCTAAGAAACATTTTGTGCAGTGCCATTCCCACCTCCATAACAATGTGCTTCTTTTTATAATCATCGTAGTAGTAATTCAGCATGGATATATGGTAGACTAAAACTCTTTGATGTACCTGATAGTCATATCATTCACTGACCCTTATACTAGTGACTTATAAGAGATGTGAGATGCTTTCCACATTAGACATCTCAAAAAAATTGTTCAAATATGGTAGAAAGGATTGCAAATTGAGAATGGATCCAGCAGTTTCAAGAGAGCAGCAGAATGATACTTTGCATCTTCCCAAAGAAGGATAAAAAATAAACCACAGACAAAGTTTGAAAAAGAGTAATATGAGACCATGCTTCATATCATAACAGTCAGCCAGACTTCTAATTTCTATTCTTAGGGGAAGATTCTGAAGTAGAGGAAATGAATGAAGATCCTGATATGGACTTGGGAATGGTCATTTAATAGAAACACAGAGAAAAGGACTGGAAAAAAAAACTGGTAAAAATGATTAAGTATATCATACTTAATCCACTTAAGGAATTTTGTTATGTTTCAAAAACACTATATCCACCTAAACATTAATATTAAAAGACACTATTATTTACCTAAAATGGTGATAGATGTATAACACTTTGAATGTTTCTGCTACTGCCTTAACTTTAAATGAACATAGTTTTCTTAATACCAATTATTCAGATCACTTAGTAAAATGTTATCGGTACATAAAGTTACATGGCTTAAGGTGCAGAGTGCCTCAAGATTTTTGTTAAATATTTGCTTTTTTCTAAAGAGTAGACACAAATTTGACCATACTGCTGGCATGTATAAGTGTTTCTCCTTTTTACATGAAATAGCAAAATAAGCCTATTATTTTGTAATTGTATGAATTTTATTAGAGTAGGATTGATTTACAAGACTGTACAAGATTTAGGGGTGAGATTTGCATCTATTCAGATATATGTGGCCATCAGATGGGTTTCCTCATAATTAGTAGCACTGAGTATTTTCTTTTTATAACTTCACTAATGTGTTGAATACATACTATGTTCCCTAGTTGTTCTATATTTTATTAACTAAGAAGTAGAGTAAGTGATTTTTTCAGGTGTATGTTACTTATATTAATTTTTATTTAAAAACCTCTGAGAGAGGTGCATTCCTTTCCAATTCAACTGGGAAATAAGTATTTTTCAGATCGGTTCTTGAAGATACACAATGTTGTTATAATGGTGACTTATATATCGTATTATTTAAATAATCACAATTTCATCATAGTTACCTTCAATTTGATGTTTCATAATTTCATTTATTGAGGATGTAAATGTTTAAGGAAGCAAAAATAGATGGATTTTACTGTTGAAATACAAAAAAATATACAAAATTGCCATAAGAAATCCATTGTAACTGGAGTGGTATATGACTATTAAGAATGATTAATTAAAAAGAATAAGGCTAAGAAACATTTGAAAACGTGAGTATATGAGCTACACAAAACTTTGCGCACAAATCAAATCAAAACCACAATGAGATAACAATTACACCAGTGAGAATGGCACACATTAAAAAACAGGCAACAAGAAATGTTGGTGAGGATGTGGAGAAAAAGGAGCTGTCCTACATTGCTGGTGGGAATGCAAACTGGTCTAACCACTGTAGAAAGCTGGGCTCAGAATGGGGGAGAGGGGAGCACAGGGGACTGTGGTGACGGTTCACTGGTGAATTGGTGGTGGGAAACCTACGGGGAATATACAGTAATGTAAAAGACACAAATAAAAAAAAAAAGAAAGCCGTATGGCAGTTCCTCAAACTGCTAAAATTGGAGCTTCCATATGACCCAGTATAATACCGCTTCTGGGAATCTACCCAAAGGACACAAAAACAGTAATCCAAAAGGACACATGCATCCCTATGTTTATTGCAGCCCTTTTACAATAGCTAAGATATGGAAACAACCCAGATGCCCCCCAATAGATGACTGGATCAAGAAGATGTGGTACATATACACGATGGAATACTATTCATTAATCCCAAAAGATAAACACTTGGAATTCGCAGTAACATGGATGGAGCTAGAAGTGATCATGCTCAGAGAAATAAAGCCAGAAAGAAAGAGAAATATATTGACTGGTTTCACTTATAACAGGAATATAGGGGGACCAAATAAGAGAGAGACATTAAGCAAGGGAGGGGGAGAATAAGGGCTCAAAATGGAGGGAAAAAGAGCGTAAGGGACTATGGTGACAGTCCATGGGTGAATCGGTGGTGGGTAACCTACAGGGAATACAAATAATGTAAAAGATATAAGCAATAATAAATAAATAAAAATAAAACTTTGTGCACAAATCAAAATTGAATGCTCCAGTACTATGAATAAGATTACATATTTGAAAATATAGAGTATTAATTTTATTCAAATCTACATTTTCATTTCCATTGATTGAAATGGGCAATACTGAAATTTCAAATCCTCTTTATTCAAGTATCCATGATGTGTCAAAATCATTTAATATTTCTCCACTTGATAAGTAGCTTAAATAACTACCTTCACATGAATGAAGTGATGATTTCTTCAAGTAATTTTCAGCCTAAATACACTGAGTCAAGGTGGATAACTAGTTCAATAACAAATTTCCAGTGGTTCCATCTTGTTTTGCAGCCTTCATCACTAGGAAATTAAGAAGAACTATGGCTAATTTCACAATGAGTGGGTTCCTTCTGATGGGATTTTCTGCCAAGCCTGAGCTAGAATTAATACATGGTTCCTTGTTTTTAGTCTTATACATGATGGCGGTAACTGGCAACATCCTCATTATCACTGCAACTTCCATAGATAGTCGTCTCCACTCACCCATGTATTTCTTCCTGAAACATCTCTCCTTCCTGGATCTGAGCTACATATCCGTGACTGTGCCAAGGTCCATTTACAACTCTTTCCTGCACAGTGGCTACATTTCTCTTGGGGAGTGCATGGTGCAGTGCTTTGCTTTCATTCTCTGTGCTGCTTCTGAGCTGTTCATGCTCACAGTGATGTCCTATGATCGCTACGTGGCCATCTGCCTTCCACTGCGCTACGAAATCATCATGGATGTCCGCACCTGTATTCACGGAGTCCTGGGTGTCTGGATCAGTGGGGTCATCTCTGGAATCATGCACACAGCAGCCACATTCTCCCTGCACTTCTGTGGTTCTCATATCATTCACCAGTTCTTCTGTGACCCACACCAGGTCGTGAAACTATCATGTTCAAATGACTATATTGGTGAGGTTGGCATCGGTGTCTTCTTCTGTTTGGTGGGTTTTCTTTGTGTCACCTTTATTGGGCTGTCCTACACACAGATATTCTCTACTGTGCTAAGGATGCCATCTGCTGAGGGCAGAGCTAAGGCCTTTTCCACTTGCCTTCCCCACCTCGCTGTTGTTATATTATTTATTTCCACTGGCACCTTTGAGTATCTCAAGCCACCTTCTGAAACTTCACGTGCACAGGACATTTTTCTCACTATTATGTACACAGTTGTGCCCCCAACACTCAATCCAATGATCTACAGCCTGAGAAACCAAGCATTAAAAGCTGCTCTCAGAAAGGTTTTTCAAGTAAGAAAAGCTGACCTCTTTTATTAAGGCACATCTCTACATTTTCTGTTGGGAGACAAGTTCAAAATATAGCGAGAAAACTGCTGACTTCAATAAACTGAGACATGTAATACTTCAGAGACCTTATGAAAGAATCAAGAATGTGAATGAATTCCAGGTAGAACTGGAAGAGCTGCCTGACCTCTGAGCTTCTCAATGTGGTTTTTCTATAATTTGCATGGGAAAAAGTCCAGGATTTGGTGGGAGCCTGCTCAGTGCATCTCTCTGATGTCATATATGGGTTGGATATCAAGGGATGTTGCTAATATTTACGTATTTAGTGCTTTATCATCTAGAAACTAGGTGTTTCCGCCCTTCTATAAAGTCATAAAAACATTCCTGAAGTATGTCTGTCTTTGAAGTTAGTGATTTTTCCAGAAGTAGCAGTCCCCAAAGTTCTGCTTATTCACAGAGAGCATGTTTCCTGTGCACAGTAGATTGAGGGCCAGACCAATTCCATCTTCACTTTGTTGTGCCCTTTTACTTGTGGCCAAGCAGAATGTTTCCAAAATTGTTAGCTGTGGTTCACCAAACACGACAAAGCCAGCAAAAATTTACAGCTAAGTAGAGAAATGATCATAGCGAAAGTTGCCATGTCCCCAATTTGCCATAAATATGTGCTTCTGAGTAACAAAAATATACACACCTAAAACTCCAAAATCTTTACTCTTGAAAATACAGTAGATGAATTCTTTCTTAAAAAAAAGTCTCTTGCTCAAAAAAGCAATTACCATAATTTTATAGAGTTTCACATAATGCCTTCCCTGATCATTTATGTCAGGATGATAGAAAATAGTAATTAAGAGATTTTTGCCTCTTTTTTTCCTTAGTTACACTGGAGTGGGGATATCACATGATGTCTATGAATTGATGAGAACCCCTGACTCTGGCACCCATTGCCCATACAGCGTCCACTGTGGTCTCCCCTCCAGGAGGCCCCAGGAGCAGTACACTGAGATCACTCTGCAACTGCACCGTTGCACCTTTTAATTGCCTTTCAATTTGTAGAAATCCTTGAATAACAGAATATCTGTGAGTGCATGTGAAATACATATTTCTAAGTGTAAAAATGACTTAAAGAAAATTTAAAAACAAATTTATTATAAAATTCATAAAAAAAAGCATAGAAATATTTAAAACTCATATATCTGTGTTTACATATATGATTATATACACACAATAAATACATATAAAATTTGTATGTGTATCAGAATTTAAAAATCAATGATGGACTAATCAGCAAATAAAACAAGGAAAGACAGAATGGTGATTTCAACATACCTGCTGAAATTTTGATTGGAACTATATTCAATCTATAGATAAAGCAGATGCATTGAAAATATGTCTTCCAATCCACGGTCAGGAAACTTTTTGCATTTATTGAAGGCTTTAAAAATTCTCTCATCCATGATACGCAATTATTAGTGTAATGGCTTTGTACATCATTTTTTGATGCTTAAATCCATTTATTGGAAATAATCTTGCATTTTAACATTATGTAATTTCAAGTGTGCATCATTAAAAATCATATTGTGTGTTCTACATTAAGTTCACCACCAAAGCTTCGATTCTATTCTTCTCTATACAATTGACAAATTGTACCTGATTTACCCACCCCTCTTTCCCTTCCCTCTGGTTTGAACAATTTGTTTAAAAAATTTTGTTTTTGTATTATTTAGTTCATCTGTTTGTCTGATTTCTCCATATATTTCACATGTGAGTGAATTCCTACTGTATTCTTCCTCTTTTTTGACTTATCACTAATCATAATACCCTCAGGGCCACCCATGTTGGGGCAGATAGCAGGAGTTCATTCATGGAACACCTGAGTGCTATTCCATTGTGTGATACGCTACAACCTTTATAGCCTATCATCTGTCCTTGGGCATTTAGTTTGTTTTTTACTCTTGGCTATAGTAACATAACACCACAATAAAGATGGCACCACATATGTCTATTTGATTTAGTGTATTGGTATTTTTTTGTCTATACCCAGAAATGGGATAACTACATCTTATGGAATTTCTCTCTTCTTTTTAAAACTTTTCCATCAGTGCTATAACATTGCTTTGCAACACTGCTTATTGACTTAGGGGAATAGGCTCACACCCCTCCAATATATGTTACCATCTACCACCCCATCAAAGCACCACAGTACTTTATCCTAGACCTTGGGCCTCCTCTCCCCTCATCTCATCCCCACACTTCCTATTAGTCTAGCAGTCCAGGATTTGCTGTAATTCCCACATCCCTTCCATGATCTCAGAAGGGTCACTGGGAAACAACTTCACTTTTCCTTCAGGATGGACACAGTTGCTGTCTCTGGCCAATATTCCTGGCACTTTCTCCTGGGTGATGACACTTTCTGAATTTTCGCAAATATTCCTGCTCCTAGTTTTGCCTCTTTTGGGCACAGCATATGTTGGAAATCAACAAAACACTTTCACTCAATCAAGTTACCATCTTGCCTCTTTTGGGCACAGCATATGTTGGAAATCAACAAAACACTTTCACTTAATCAAGTTACCATCTTTCTGAAACAACACTTTTTACATGATTCTTCTTGGAGCAAATGAAGGGATTTTCATTCAATTGCCCTCAAATCCTTTATGGAAGCAACCCACATGTCCAAAAATAGATGACTGGATCAAGAAGATGTGGTACATATACAAAATGGAATACTATTCATCATGGAAAGAAGATAAACACATGCAATTTGCAGCAACATGGATGGAATTAGAGGGGATCATATTCAGTGAAATAAGCCAGAAAGAAAGAGAAAAACACCGAATGGTTTCACTTATAACAGGACTATAAGGAAACCAAATAGGAGAGAGACAATCGGGGGGTGGGGGGAGGAGGGAGGGAAGGAAAATCACGCAAAATGGAATAGAAAAGAACACAAGGGACCATGGAGATGGATCACAGGTGAATTGGTGGTGGGCTACCCAAGGGGAATACAAAATGTAAAAGACATAAATAACAATAAAAATATATATTAAAAAAAATTCTTTGAGGTGAAAATGACATCCTCTTTCCTATAAAAGAGTACTTACTGTTCATCCTTAAAAGCACTCTTCTTCCAAAAATACTGTTAGAAGCGGGAGCAGCTGATCCTGGTTTGCCCTGAACGTTGTGATCAAAACTGAGAGTTGGTCCTTCAGAGTATTTCTTTTGTCTTCCAGCAAATTCCAAATAATACTTCACAGACCCAATATTTTACAGTTTTTTATGATTAATCTAAACATATCTTTCATGTTTTTCAAGAAATATGTTGCCACATGTTAGACTGTTATAACCTTAAGACTATAGTAAGCTATATCCAGTTCAATTGTTTACTTTCCACTTATTAACTAATATAGATTGCTTTTTAAGTGAAATAAAAAATAAACCTTTTTTCAAAAGTTATCTCTTTGGCATTTTCAGTTTAATCTTAGCTATCTTCAGTAATATGAAGCTAGGAAATGCCTGGTGATGTGACTTTAGAAACTCAATAGGATGGAGAATCTGTTTAGGTGGACAGATACAAAATGTCAAAATAATGCCTAGTAATATAGTAAACCTCATTTTTTGGTTCTTTTGTAATGGAAAGATTGTAGCATATTTAGAAAATTTTATTTACTTATCTTTAGTGATTTATTTTTAGTTACGCATACCAGAACTGGGATGTAGGCCAGAGGTGTGGGGGATGACAAGATTCACCAGAGACAGAATGGGGAGCAGAACAGGAAAATCCACTGAAATACACTGTTGTATATTCATTGTATATTACACCTTGAGCAAGATCTTACTAAATATAGCTATTTCCAAAATTCTGTGTCTTTTAAAGAATTCAGAGGAGGAGGAGAACATGCTGACATGTGTATCTTTTGTTTTATTAACCTTATCATTTATGGTTCTGTGTGTCTATTCAATACACAATTATAACCTTAACCTCCTGCAACTCTACTGCTACTCACCTAATGCTATTATTGGAAAATATATTACTTTTCCATATGTTCTTGCTGAACAATACATTATATACATCTTGCTTTATAAATTGCTTTCTAATATAGTTAAAAGAGAAAAGAATATTCACTTGTGTTGACTTTCTTAACTACATAATTAAATTCACTCATACCTTGTAGTTTATTATTAATTGGTGTCTTGAGTCACTTGCTACAATGCTAGGGGTAGAATTGTGTTTCCTGAAAACATGTATTTTGAAGTCTTCAGTTGTACCCTCTCAGTGTATGAATTTATTTAGGAATAAAGTCATGGCAGATGGAATGGTGCAGATGAAATGATGTCATACTGGAAGATGAGCCACTATCCAAAGGACATGTGTTCTAATAAAATCAAGAACAATTTTAAAGAATGAACGGGAAACTTTGTATTCTTTATATAATAATATACTAGGAAACTACAGTAATTTAAAAAAGTTGTATATTACAGATATGAACACATATATCAACTCATATAACAATGAATTCATGCAGATTAATTCACCCATTGACTTTTAAATTTTGATCACTGTGTATTATATCATCATTAAATCAAATCAGCAGAATAATACTATGCAGAAATAATTAATATAATTTCAAGTTTGGGCCCCAGGGTATTGGCCACGATGCCAAACACCCAGAGTTCCCACAAACTCTGCTGTGCCTAGAGATTTCATTGCCTAATCTCTAGGGGGCAAAGAGGATTGAAATGGACTTAACTTTTCTCCACAGTTCCCATTTTTCTGAAGGTGACTGTTGCAGAGATCAGCACTTTGAGCTAAGTGTCAGCTGCTCACACTGACAACTTCTCTCTTTGAGGGAAGATATTCTTGAATATGCTCAGGTGAGTTTCTTTAGGTTCTAAAAAGCTAGATCACACAGAATAATGGAAACCCCATAAGACACTGGTTTTGAATGGTTGAAAGAAGTAGGCATTGTCATTTAACTTGTTAAATATGAAATACTATGGATGAGCTATGGTTATTTTAATGGGAAATAGGAATCTGGGCAGAATATTGTAACCGTTGTAGAAGTAATTCAGCAGGAACGTATGATAGAATGATACTGTTTGTTGTACCTTATAATATAGTTTACTTCTTTTTCATCTAAATAATTATGAAATTCCATTTAAAAAACACTTTATAATTTTCAAGGCCGCCTAAAATATTATCATTAACATAATTATCAGTTATATTTTTAGGATTTGTCAATACTTTTTCTATGGCCCTAATTTTTTTATTTTTTTATTTTTATTTTTATTTTTTTAAAGATTTATTTATGCATACAAGCTGGGGTACAGGCCAGAGGCATGGGGCGGCGAGAGGATTCACCAGAGACAGAGTGGGGAGCAGAACAGGCAGATTGACTGAAATACACTGCAGTGGGGAGCAGTGGGCGAGGCAGGAGACATCTGCCGTGCCATGTGGGAATCTCCCTGGCCAGGGGTCGAACTCGCGTCGCCGCTGTCAACAGCTCCACAGCTCAGCGCTTAACCACTGTGCCACCAGGGAGGCCCTGAACATCATTTTTTTAATACTAATTATTCAGATGACTAAATACAGTGATATCTGGTTATAAAGTTACATGCCTTCAGATGCAGAGTGCTTCATGGATTTTTCCTAAATATTTGCTTTTTCTAGAGAGCATGCACAAATTTGACCATACTGCTGGCATATTTTAAGCATTTATCTTTTTTTTCATGAAATAGTACAATGACATTTTGTAATTATATGAGTTGTATAAAAGTAACATTGATTTACAAGGCTGTACAAGATTTAGGGGTCAGATTTATACTTCTTCAGATATATGTGACCATGAGGTATCTTTCCTCATTACTAATAGCACTGAGTATTTTCTTTTTCTCTAATGTGTTGAAGAACAAATGATTTTCCATAGCTGTTTCACATTTTATTTAAACAAAAGTTACAGTAAGTGATTTTTCAGGTATGCATTAGTTATATATACTTTTTCTTATAAAAATACACTGGGGAAGGTCTATTCCATTGCATGTCATTTGGAAAATTAGCATTTTTCAGATTTATTTTTATGCTATTTTGTGGTAATGAAAATGGCTATTTATATATCAAAAAACTCCATCATACCATGAATTTCATGTTTCGTATTTACATTAATTGAGAAAAAATATTTTTTTTCCTTTTTTCATTATTATTTATTATATCTTTTATATTATTGTATTCCCCAATGGTTACCCACCACTGATTCACCTGTGAACCATCATCATTGTCTCTAGTGTAGAGAACTACTTTCAAATTGATGATGAAGTGGTTACTTCTTCAAATGAAATCATGCATACCTTCTTTTTGTCCAATACAAGTTAGGTATTTAAGTACAGAAATTTCTTTCCATCTTGTCCATCTTGTCTTGCAGCCAACTTCACTGGGAAATTAAGAAGAGCTATGGCTAATTTCATTCCTAGTGGGTTTCTTCTCATGGGATTTTCAGACAAGCCTGAGCTAGAACTGGTCCATGGTTCCCTGTTTTTAGCGGTAACTGGCAACATCCTCATTATCACTGCAACTTCCACGGACAATAGTCTCCACTCACCCAATTATTTCTTCCTGAAACATCTCTCCTTCCTGGATCTGTACTACATTTCCAGGACAGTGCCAAGGTCCATTTACAACTCTTTCACGCACTGTGGCTACACTTCCCTCTGGGAATGCATAGTGCAGTGTTTTAATTTCACTCTCTGTGCTACTGCTGAGACATCTATGCTCACTGTGATGTCCTATGATTGCTACGTAGCCATCTGCCTCCCACTGCGTTACTAAATCATCATGGATGGCCGCACCTGTATTCATGGAGTCCTGGGCGTCTGGACCATTGGAGTCATTTCTGGAACCATGCACACAGCTGCCATTTTTTCCATGAACTTCTGTGGTTCCCAAGTTCACCAGTTCTTCTGTGACATCCCCCAACTCTTGAAACTCTCTTGTTTTAATGAATACATCATCAATTTTGGAATCAGTGCCTTCGTGTCTTTTATGGCATTTCTTTGTGTAGCCTTTATTGGACTGTCCTACACAAAGATATTCTCTACTGTGCTGCGGATGCCATCTGCTGAGGGCAGAGCTAAGGCCTTTTCCACTTGCCTTCCCCATCTTGCTGTTGTGATTTTGTTCATTTCAACTGATGCCTTTGAGTATCTGAAGCCACCTTCTGACTCTCCAAGTGCACTGGACATTTTGCCCACTATTATGTACACAGTTGTGCCCCCAACACTCAACCCAATGATCTATAGCCTGAGAAATCAAGCTATGAAGGCAGCCCTAACAAAGGTTTTCCAAAGAAGAAAAGCAGATCTTTTTTTGAGGCACATCTTTTAATTCTTGTTTGGATGAGAATTTCAAAATATGTTGGGAAAACTGTGGACTTAAATAAATTGAGCTAGGAATTAAGATCTTTTATGAAACAAACAAGACTGGTGAATGAAGACCAGGGACAATATCCATATAATTCTGGAAAAGCTGCCCGAACTCTGAGTTTCTCAATGAGCATTTTATACAATTTGCAAGGGAACCATGTTCAGGATCTGGGCAGGTATCTGGTTAATGCATCTCCCTGATGTCCACTATGCATTGAGGATGATTGGTAAAATTTATGGTATTTAGGGCTTTTTCATCTGGGAACTCTTTCGTGGCAGTTAGTGATTAGTGCAGAGGCAGCAGTTTCCAAAATACTGCTTTTTAACAAGGAATATTTTTCTCATGCACACTTCAGGGCCAGGCCAGTTACTTCTTTGCCTTGACTTGTGCCATTGACTTGGGGACAAAGAGAGTGTTTCCCAACCTATTAGCTGTGGTTCGCCAAACACGACACAGGCAGGCAAGAATTTACAGCTAAATAGAGAAACGATTATAGGAAATTTTTTCATATCACAAAATTGCCATAAATATGTGCTTTTGAGTAACAAAAATATTCACACACATAACTCCAGAAACTTTACTTTTTCAAATACAGTAGATGAATTCTTTATAAAAAAAAAAAGTCAGGTTTGCAAAAAAGATATTACCGTAATTTTAAAGCATTTAACATAATCCCTTCTCTGACCATTTCTGTTATGATGATGGAAATCAGTAAATACGAAGTTCTCTTCTCATTTTTTCTGATTTACATTGAGTTGGGATATCCCATTGAAGTTGTTTTGGAGATACTGGGTTCAGAGAGAGAGGTCCTAGGGTTCACTCTGGGAAAAGTTTCACCAGAGCTTCTCTTTCAGCCACACTGTGAGTTTTTCAGGTGAATTTCTCCATGAGACAGATAAGTTAGTTATATCCAAAAGCTTTATTAGAAAAGAGAGTAGATGTAAAGAATGTTTGCAGACTCAAGCAGGCATGAAGAACTGCACTGAAAGGGACAGGTTTGCTGCGAGAGGCCTCATGGTCTAGGCAGGCAGCCTTGGGAGGAAGCTGCTTTTGCTGAGGAAGGTCAGTGAAGAGAACCACTGTCAAGATCATAGGTCATTGCCTGGCAGGAGGTGGCTGCCTTGGGGAGGGAGACAGTTGGCCACAGGAGTCTGCTCAGGCATAGACTGGCCGGCAGCTGCCCCAGGCCAGTGCAGAAATTGCACTGATAGTCTTCCTCTCTCTGGCAGGGGCTCATTCCTTTGTGGAGTGGTTCATTTTCATTGATTTTTTAATAACTCTGTATATAGAATTTGAAAAGAACCAGAGATTCTACAGTGGTCCTCACTCCCCATAGCCTCACCTCTGTGCTGGCCCCTAGACACTCTCTGCAGCAGCCAGACACCTGCTTGGGTCTGAGTCTGGTATTCTAGAGGGGGGCACTTAAGGCTATTTCATTACTGTAGCTGGTTTAACGACTATGTTAATCACTTCCACCTCCTCCTCCAGTCTCAGCACTTCATGAGCCAGGCTTCTGGTCTTCTGGTGCCTCCTTGCCAAGTTTTCTATTCTTTTCCTCCATCAGCATGATGTCTATGAATTGATGAGACCCCCTGGCCTCAGCACCCTTTGCCCAGCAGAGTCCACTGTGGTCTCCAGCCGCAAGTCCTCCTGAGCAATACACTGAGGTCACTCTGCAGCAATATCATGAGACTGTTTGCCTCTTGTGATGCAATTGAATAATTGCCAGTCACAGGGGAGGAACCTAGACGAATTATCTGTGAAGGTCTGTGGTATGTTTCTAAATATTAAAATGACTCAAAGAAGAATGAAAATATTATTTAAAAATTATATGTTATAAAAGAATGGAAATACTTGAAATTAAGAAAGTATAAATATGTAAAACTTACAGCAATCAGAATTTAAATATCAATTGATAAATTAAGCAGTAAATATAATAAAGACAGAATTGTGAACTGAAGACAGGTTTTCAAAATTAGTGAAGAGTTTCCGCAAATAAACAAAAGAGGTAAATTGATACAACATTGAGAAAGAGATCGAATCATATTTATTTAAGATTTTAAAAGTCTCTCATCCAGGATATATAATCATTGGTAAAATGGCTTTATACATCTTTTTTTATCACTTAAATCCCTTTCTTGATTGGAAATAATATTGCATTTTAACATTATGTGAGTTCAAGTGTGCATTATTAAAAATGAATTTGTGTCTTCTACCTTAAGTTCACCACTACATTAAATTTACTGATTCTGTCCTTCTCACACAATTGACACATAGTACCTGATTTACCACTCCTCTTTCCCATCCCTCTGGTAACAACCAATTTGTACAGAACTTTTTGTTGTATGACTTAGTTCATCTATTTGTCTGATTTCTCTATTTACCACATATGAGTAAAATCCATGTGTTAGTTTTTTTCTTTTGTGACTTATTACACTAAGCATAATTTCCTCATTGCACCCATGTTGTGGCAAATGCAGGAGTTCATCCATTGTGAAATATTCCATATTTCATAGTGTATATACACTGCATCTTTTTAGCCAATCATCTCTCCCCAGGTACTTTGGTCGTTGCTAGATCTTAGCTATTGTTATTGCAATAATACTGCATTAAAGATGGCGGCAAAAAATCTATTGTATATTTGTATTCTTTTTTTTTTTTTTGTATTTACCCAGAAATGGAATACCTCGATCCTATGGAATTTCTATTTTTTAAAATTTTTCCATTGTTGATATAACTTTCACTTTCAACTGCTTTGGTTTAAGGCAATAGGCTCACACCCCTCAGATATAATTCATCACCCACCCCAGCCTCAAAGCACCCATAGCAGTTTAGCCTAGATGTCAGGCCCCCTCTTTTCTCTATCTCTCCCCGATCCTTCCTGACACTCTAGTAGCCTCAATTCTGCAGTCATATTTCAAGGGTTTCTTTTCTTCCCTGCTATAGCCCACAAATGAGTAAAAAATCCGTTATTTGTGTTTTTCCTTCACACTCAACATAATCTCCCTCAGCTACAACCCTGTTATTGCACAAGGTAAGAGTTCACCATTTTTTTTATAGTAGAGCAGTTATCCATTGTGTATCTATACCACATCTTAATATACTGCACCTATTTCTGCAGAGACCTGCTGCCAACATTTTTAATTTAATGAAGATGATACTGCTTTCTTTAATACCCGCTCTGTTTCACATTTCCACCATCAGTGTGCCGGGGTCTATTCTCATCACTTCCAACTCTTGTTACTTATTTTTTGCGTGATAACCATTGATGTGAAACTATTTTCACTTTCAATGTCTTATCCCTGAACAAATCAAGCTATTTGCCCTCATTTGAGCTCAAATCCTTTGAGCTGAAAGTGACATCCTCTTTCCCATAACAGATAATTTAATGCTCATCCTTAAGAATACTCTTCTTTCTATAATACTTTTAGAAGGTGGAGGAGCCCATCCGGTTTGCCCTGAACTTTGTGATCAAAACTAAGAATCTGGTCTGTCAGAATTTATTTTTTGGTCTCCCAGAGTGTTCTGTTTGAAATAATATTTCTTGGACACCAGACTTTTACAATTTTTTTTTGATGATGAAGCATATTTTTCACGTTCTTCAAGAAATATGTTTCCAGATTGTTATAATCTCAAAAATATAATCATGTAAACCTAACTGACCTGTTTAGCTTTCCAAAATATCTCTAGATATTGTTTATTAAGTGGACAAAAATATAAAATTATTTTCAAAAGTTTCATCTTGTGCATTTTCAGTTTAATCTTAGTTACAAACTTAGAAGTATGTAGCTAGTAAAATCTTGGTGATAAAACTTTAGAAACCCTATAGGTTGGATATTCTGATTAAGTGCACTAATATAAAATATGTAAACTAATGTCTATTAATACAGCAAACCTCCTTTTTGGGTCTTTTTCTTACGGAAAACATATAGCATATTTAGAGAATTTTAAATGGCTGTTTCCAATTACTGTAAATTAACCAACTTGTAGAGAAAATCCTGAATTTACTTAGGCACCCACAATGAGTCACATCATTGGCATAAAATCAGGTATGGATGAAAAGGAAGTTATAATGAATACAAGAAACTCACTCACCGCTCTCAGTAGACATTTCCAAGGGTTTGGAACTCTGTGTCAGGACCTGGGGACAAAGAACAAATACATAGTGTGTCACAATAGCACACGTCACTTTATGTCACAACTAATAAAGGGCTTGCCAATAAATCTTTATGTTTCTTAACACAAGTACAGAATACTTATGCTTATCCTCTTGTGGTACACATATATAAAGATTTCTAGCATAGAGCAGAGAGAGAAAACAAAGCAGGCAAGTGGTAGGATCAAATGTGCGCATTCTTTATGAAAAAGAGCAAATTATTATGGGTTCTTAGATATTATTTCAAATCTTTTCGTCTTTTTCTTGAACCTCACGTAATGAAGGAGATAAAGATGGTCAATCTTCATTCTCAATGAAATTCCTTCTCTCAGTGTTGATCCAGTAGTTTGCATTAGTTTTCCATGGGTAATCGGACCACCTTATTATCCTCACCTTATTCACAGTTACATAACTGAGAGTGCATTGAAATCTAACATCTCTATCATAGTTTTAGGTGAAGAAGGGTTTTTGCAAGCAATGCTTCATGTTTACAGGGTTATGTTGTTTTTAAAATATAACCAAAGTCTGTTAAAATATTAAGATATAGTTAATGGTTTTTACCAGCTATTTTTCTTGTAAATGTTTTTTTCTATATTTCCAAAAAATTTACCATCGGCATGTCCATTCCAGGATCTTGAATTTTCTCTACTTCAGAATTTACCCCTATGAGTTAAAAGACATCAGAAGGCTGATGACTGGTTATGAAAAGAAGCCTGTCTCCTCTTTGCTCTTTCAATTTTATGCTTTACTTTTGATTTATATGTATGAAAATGGAAAATGTGATTTTGCTTTCATTATAATGCTTGATCCATTCTCAATTTATAAACTTTTCTACTGTCTCTAGGAGCAGTTGCCATTTAGCTCAATCCTGATCTTCAATCCAGTCACATTCAAACAAAGTAGGTGTGGAAAAGATTTAAGCTCATTATAGTCCTTTGGTCACTGGTGATTAGGCATTTAAATCTCTATGTCACAAGCAGAGTTTTGGGGTGCTGTAGTTATTTCATGTTCTTGGTAAATACCCTGGGACTAAAACTTGCAATTATTATTATTGGAAAATATTTATCTGTTGAGTTGATTTAATGATTAGATATTGTTACCTAGAATTTTGACTTATTTTATTGGGCCATTATTGAAAAATGTTTGAAATTGTGTGTGAGATTCTGAAATATGGAACAGAAATTTAATTTAATTCTATTATTTAAATTAGCAAGTCAGTAATTTAATTCATAATTAAGTAATATTATAACGTCTAACAGACAAGTCCATGATCTGAATAGAGGTATCTTTTCTAACACTAGTGATATGGAATGAGAAATGAATAACACAGGGAAAACTGAAAACCTCACAAAGAGGTGATAATTAAGCAACATGCTCTGGAAAACCAATGGCGTCATGAAGAAACCAAGAAGAGAAATGGAATAGTATCTGAGATTTGTTATTCTCACAATATAATTTAAATGTGAGGATAACACAATGAATTTTAGATATTCTGATATTTGAAAAGACATAGTTTTTGTTGGACCCAGTGATCAGAAACCTGTAGACTCTTTCACATTAATAAATAGAGGATTTATTCTCTAAATTCTGGAGCAATAATACATATACAGAAAGAATGACTGATTTTAAATCATTTTGTGTTCTTCTCAGAACATAAGTATGAAATGTTTTGACAATTTGATGGAAGATTGTGTTCAAATGATAGCTTACTTGGAAACCCTCACTCTATCTCACATCATTTTTAGAACCATAAGAACTCATTTGCGAAATGAGGCCTCGGATAAAGACAAGTATTTTGATCATGGGATATATACTCAACTATTAGACTTGACCTTGAATGACGTATTTATTTTCATAAAAATTAAAATTTTGTGCTAGGCAAGCCATGGACCACACACTCAGATTTTTAAACAACTGGCTATTTGATACATTCCAACTTTAACTGAAACTAAACAGGCAATCACTGGTATAGCATTAAGGGATGTTTGAGTGTGGTAGTAATCTATTGGATTTACACATTTCCAGATAACAGAGAGGTTTACAACACATGAAAACATTATAAAGTAATTAAAAATTTGCTATTTCAATTAGTAGAATTGTATAATCTTGAATTAGACATCAAATTACAGTATTTTTCAATAATTTGAGCCAGTTTACATAAATAAGCTGATATTCCAGGTAACTAGTAATACTCATTAAATCAATTTAGTTAATTGTTCTTCTGCAGGAACAATTCATATAATTTCAAGTTTGGGTCCCAGGGTATTGGCCAACAACTCCAAATACCCAGAGCTCCCATAAGCTCTGCTTATGCCAAGAGATTTCATGGCTAAGCACTAGGGGCCAAAAAGAATTGAAATGGACTTAACTTTTCTCCACAGATCACATTTTTCTGAATGTTACTGATTTCAGAGGTCAGGACTTTGAGATAAATGTCAGCTGCTCACACTGCCAGCTTCTCCTGCTGAGGCAAGATGATCTTGAAACATGTTCTGGTGAGTTTTCTTAGTGTCTAAATAACTAGAGCACACAGAATAATAGAAAGCCCATAATATACTTAGTTTTGAATGGCTGAGAGAACTAGTCATGCCATTTAACTTGTTAAGTGTGAAATACTATGGATGAGCTATGATTATTTTAATGGAAATTAGGAATCTGGGGAGACTATTGAAAACACCTTCCATTCCAAGAAATGTTTTGTGGCGTGCCATTCCCACCTCCCAAAAGATGTTTTCTTATAAAACTGTCACAGGAGTAATTCAGCTTGGATGAATGATAGACTGAAAACTGTTTGATGTAACTTACATTCATATCATTCATTGACCCTTACACTAGTGAGTTATAAAAGATGTGAGATGCTTTCCACATTAGAAATCTCAGAAAAATTTGTTCAAATATGTTAACAAAAGATTGAAAATAGAGAATGGATCCAACAGTTTAATGAGAGCAGAACAGTATTTTCCTTCTTCCTAAAGGAAGGATCAAAAAGAAACCATAGATGAAGTGTGAAGGAGTATAATGTGAGACCATGCTTCATATTATAACAATCAGCCAGCCTTCTAATTTCCTCTAATTCTTAGGAAAAGACTCTGAAGTAGAGGAAAATACAAGAAAATTGTGAATGGTCCTTTTACAAATACAGAGAAAAGGACTGGAAAAAAAATAACTGGTAAAAATAATTAATTACATCATACTTAATCCACTTAAAAATTTTATGTCTTGAAAACACTATATCCACTTAAACATTAATATTAAAAGATACTATTATTTACCTAAAATGGTGACAGATGTATAACACTTTGAATGTTCCCTTGGTTAAGGGATACCGAATAAGTTGGAGACAATGAAATGGTGAATTCAAGAAGTAAAACTAATTTAAACATCGGAATCAACTCTGAAATTAGGGATTTCTTTGATCTCAAAAGTGACCCTCTCATTTAATCATCTGATTAAAGTGATATCTAATTAATGAAGCAAAAGTAATCTGAAATTATATCTAAGAAACAGCTAAAGACACACTTCAAGTCCTTCTATTTCTTCCTGATTTGACACTTGTTATCACAGTTAGACCAGCATATATTAAAAAATATTGGCTATTTATAATCCATAATGTGGCAGTTATTTTTTATTTACCCGTGCACACACACACAATTGAGTTACATATTTCTATATAGTCTAATCTTATATAACTTATGGATATATTTTCAAGATACAAAAAAGATACATAAAGTTTTAAAGATGACAACAAAAACTTTTAAAGATGACAACAATAACTATTGTTATTTGGACCACGTGGCCACTGTATACTCACTGACAAGAGTAGACTTAAATTATGGAAAGACCAAGCAAATACTTTTGGGTAAATCAAGCAATATTTCAGTACATAGGAAATGAATTTTGGGGGGGGGTTCCAAAAGAAAAATAAGCAACCTTCTCCCAGACACATAGAAACGGAAATTTTTGGAGGTTCAGAAACCCCACCTGGAAGTTGCGGTTACAAGAGACGATGCCCAGATGAATAAATATGCCAGGAATAACAATGCCTAGAAAGGCAAGGGTCACCTTCAAAGTCCCCCTTTAATATTGTCTAAGATAGAATTACTTGGTAACACCTAATAGTATGTTAACATTCCTGTGGCACACACAGATACACACAATAGCTGAACCAATTCCAAATAAATTTTACTTGTGTATTCAAGGGACTGTCTCATCTATGCCAAGTCTTTTCTATCAATCTGACTTAAACGATTTTCCCCCAAAATTACACAGTTCACTACAGAAGTTGGAAGCATCCATCACCCTCAGCTTTAAAATAAATCATTACAATAACACCATGGATTTCTAGGCTAAAAAACTGAAAGGAGGATCATTTCCTATGTTTGGATCAGACTAACAAATCTGTAAACCAGCAATAATGCAGTCATTCCCTCACCATTCAGAAATAACCATTGATGCTATGAGTTTCATTTCCTTATACTCTTCTTTCTCTGCTTCTTCTATTCCTGTGTATTTACATGCCTTGAGAACATAAAGTGCCTATATCTAACTTCTTTATCATCCAAAGTGTTATCAAATCCGAGTTAAAAAAAAAACCTTCAAAAAGATAATTTTCAGGACCACATAAAATATTATCATGAAAATAATTAGTCAGTTATATGTCTAGTATTTGTCAATATTTCTGGTACCTCCCCAACTTTAAATGAACATAGTTTTCTTAATATTAATTATTCAGATGACTTAGTAAATTGTTATCTATACATAAACTTACATGGCTTAAGACACAGATTGCTTCCAGGTTTTTGTTAAATATTTACCTTTTTTCTAAAGACTAGACACAAATTTGACCATTAAGCTTGCGTATTTAAAACTTTTTCCTTTTTTCATGAAATAAGCAACATATTATTTTCTAATTGCATGAATTTTATTAAAGTAGGATTTATTTACAAAACTAAAGATTTAGTGGTCAGACTCACATCTCTTTAGACATATGTGGCCATGAGATGGTTTCCACATAATAGCACTGAGTATTTTAGTTCATAACTTTCTTAATCTGCTGGGTATATACTATATTTCATTGTGTTCAGTATTTTATTAACTAAGAAGTACAGTGATTTTGTCAAGTGTATTTTAGTCATATTAATTTTTATAAAAATACACTGAGAGAGGTCCATTCCTTTCCAATTCACTTGGGAAATAGTATTTTTCCTATCAATTCTTTATGATACATTATGTACTATAATGGCTACTTATATATCATATTATTTATATATCACAATTTTCACAGCTACCATCAATTTGATGTTTCATAATTTCATTTACTGAGTATGTAAATGTTTAACGAAGCAAAAATTTATGGATTTTACTGCTCAAATATAAAATAAAACTATAAAATTGCAAAAAGAAATCTATTTTAATTGGAATGGTATATGACTAGAAAGAATGATTAATGAAAAAGAATAGGCCTAAGAAACATTTAAAATGTGAGTAGATTAGCTACATAAAACTTTGTGCACAAATCAAAATAGAATTTTCCAGAACTATGAATAAGATATATATTTTAAAATACATTGTATTAATTTTACTCAAATACACATTTTCATTTCCATTGATTGAAATGGGGAATACTAACATTTAAAATACTCTTTATCCATGATTCCATGACTAAGTCAAAAACATTTAAAATTTCTCAATGATTAGTAGTTTAATGAACTACCTTCACATGAATGATGAAGTGGTGATTTCTTCAAGTAATTTTATGCCTGACCTCATTGAGTCTGGGTGTGTTACTAGGGTCAATAACAGATTTCCAATGGTTCCACCCTGTCTTGCAGCCACAAACACTGGGAAATTGAGAAGGACTATGGCTAATTTCACTTTGAGTGGGTTTCTTCTGATGGGATTTTCTGCCAAACCTGAGCTAGAACTCATCCATGCTTCTCTGTTCTTAGTCTTATACCTGGTGGCGGTAACTGGAAACATCCTCATTATCACTGCAACTTCCATGGACAGTAGTCTCCACTCACCCATGTATTTCTTCCTGAAACATCTCTCCTTCCTGGATCTGTGCTACATTTCTGTGACTGTGCCAAGGTCCATCTGCAACACTTTCATGCACAGTGGCTACATTTCCCTCTGGGAATGCATAGTGCAGTGTTTTGTTTTCATTCTCTGTGGTTCTGCTGAGCTGTCCATGCTCACAGTGATGTCCTATGATCGCTACGTGGCCATCTGCTTTCCTCTGCGCTACGAAATCATCATGGATGTCCGCAAATGTGTTCATAGTGTCTCAGGTGTCTGGGTCAGTGGGGTCATTTCTGGGGTCATGCACACAACTGCCACTTTCTCCATGCATTTCTGTAGCTCCCATATCATTCACCAGTTCTTCTGTGACATCCCCCAGCTCCTGAAACTCTCTTGTTTGAATGACTATATCAGTGAGTTTGGGGTCAGTGCCTTCTTGTCTCTAGGGGCGTTTTTTTGTGTCACCTTTATTGTACACTCCTACACACAGATATTCTCTACTGTGCTGAAGATGCCATCTGCTGAGGGCAGAGCTAAGGCCTTCTCCACTTGCCTTCCCCACCTTGCTGTCATCATTTTATTTATTTCTACATGTGCCTTCGAGTTTCTGAAGCCACCTTCTGAAACTTCAAGTGCTCTGGACATTTTTCTCACTATTATGTACACAGTTGTGCCCCCAACATTCAACCCGATGATCTACAGTCTGAGAAACAAAGCATTAAAAGCTGCTCTCAGAAAGGTTTTTGGAAAGGTTTTTCAAGGAAGAAACACTGACCTCTTTTATTAAGGCACATCTCTATGTTATGGTTTGGGAGACAATTTCAAAATATATGGAGAAAACTATTAACTTCAATACATTTTGACAAGTAATAATAATTCAGATACTTTACGAAACAATCAAGATTGGTGAATGAATTCCAGCAACAACCTCCAGATGGATCTGGAAGAGCTGCCTAAACTCTGATCTCCTCAGTGAGGCTTCTGTATAATTTGCATGGGAAAAAGTCCAGGATCTGGGCCAGAGCCTGCTCAGTGGATCTCTCTGATAGAATCTGTGCATTGAGGATAGCACGGATGGTTGCTAAAATTTACTCTATTTAGTAATTTACCATCTAGGAACTAGGTGTTTTAGCCTTCCATAAACCTTGAAGACTGTCTAAATTTGAAGTTAGTGATTTGCCCAGAAGCAGCACTTTCCAAAGTTCTGCTTTTTCACAGAGAGCATGTTTCTCGTGCACAGTAACTTCAGGGCCAGGCTGATTCCATCTTCACATTATTGGCCATTTTACTTGGGGCCAAGGAGGATGTTTCCCAAATTTTAGGTGTTTGTGGGTCACCAAACATGACACAGCTGCCAACAATTTACAGCTCAATAGAGAAATGATCATAGGGAAAGTTGTCATGTCACAAAATTGCCATAATATGTGCTTCTGAGTAACAAAAATATTCACACGTAAAACTCCAAAATCTTTACTCCTGCAAATACAGTAGATGAATTCTTTCTAAAAAAAAGATAAATTAGATGTGCAAAAAAATTACCGTAATTTTTAGAATTAACATAATGACTTCCCTGACCTTTTCTGTCAAGACAGAAAAGAGCAAATAAGAGATTATCTCCTCTTTTTTCCTGAATTACACTGGAGTTGGGATATCACATGATGTCTATGAACTGATGAGAACCCATGACCTCAGCACCCATTTCCCATGCAGAGTCCGCTGTTGTCGACGTGCCATGATGCTTCCAGGAGCAATGCACAGAGGTGACCCTACAACAATAACATTGTGCTGATTCTTTGCTTTTTATGATGCAATTGAATAATTTCCAGTCACATGGGAGGAACTTGGACACATTACCTGTGAGTTTGTGGCATATGTTTAAATATTAAAATCAGTCAAAGAAGTATTAAAATATTATTTTAAAAAATCATAGGCTATCAGAAAGAAAAAGAAAAATATCGAATGGTTTCACTTATAATAGGACTATAAGGAAACCAAATAGGAAAGAGACACTCAGTGGGAAGGGGGGGGCGGGGGGAGGGGAGGATAAGGGCACAAAATGGAATAGAAAAGAACACAAGGGACCATGGAGATGGATCACGGGTGAATTGGTGGTGGGTTACCCAAGGGAAATACAAAATGTAAAAGACATAAATAACAATAAAAATATATATTAAAAAAATCAAAGGCTATCAAAATTAATGGAAATATTTGTAAATAAGAAAGTATTTATAATATATAATTTGTAGCAATCAGAATTTTAAAAAATCAATGGATGATTAAGCAGCAAATATAATAAGGAAATACAAAATTGTGAACTGAAGATAGGTGTTCACACGTAAGAGTTTCCACAAATGAACAAATGAGGTGAAGTGATACGACATTGAGAAAGAGATCGAATCATAAGTGAGAGAAAGGGAGAGTCTAATATTGACCTATTAAAAGTTTCCAAATATCATTTGATCTGTTTTCCCTTGCTTTCAGGGTATGAGCAACAAGCAATATAAAAAATATTTATGTTTATTCCAGAATTAATTCAAATATAAATCTTAGGTTTGAGAAATGAAAATTATTTAAAATTAAAGTATATTCACAAGTACAATACCTATTGAAACTAGAAAATAACAAAGAATGCTGTTAACATTTACATTAAAAAATTTTGCTGTTTTATCCTTTGCATTCAACAATGCACTTAAAATTATTTTTGCATAAATTATGAGGTAGAAGTTGTGGCTCATTTTCTTCAAAATAATATTCAGCTGATTCAGTATCATTGAGAAGTAGTTTTCTCAATGAATTTCATTGCCATTAATTGAAAATATCATTTGCTGATATATTTCACTTTTGTGTTGTCAAATGATGATAATATGTTCAATTGATGTGTTCATGCTGTTAATATCAAATTATTAATTACTGTGGATTCACAGTACTTTATTGTATCATGGAATCTAAGTTTTCCAACTCTATTCTTCTAAATTGTCTAGGCTTCTCTAGGTTCCCTCCATATTCATATGAACGTTAGAATCAGTTTTCCAATTCTAAAACATACCTGCTGAAATTTTCATTTGAATTACATTCAATCTAGAGATAAAACAGGAAAAAAAAAGTCATGCCTTTGACTACATGGTTAGGAAATTTTTCATATTTATTTAAGGTTTAAAAAGTCTCACTCATGATATGTAATTACTGGTATAATGGCTTTGTACGTCTTTTTTCAATACTTAAATGCATTTCTCAATTAAAAATAATCTTGCATTTATCACATTGTGAGTTCAAGTGTGCACTATTAAAAATTAACTTGTGTGTGTTCTACATTAAATTCACCACTACATTAAGTTCAACGTTTCTGTCCTCAACAATTGACACATTGTTCCTTATTTACCCACTCCTTTTCCCCATTCCTCTGGTAACCACTAATTTGTACAGAACTTTGTTTTAGTATGATTTAGTTCATCATTTGCCTGGTTTCTCTATTTACCACAAATGAGTAAAACCCTACTGTGTTAGTCTTTTCTTTTGTGACTTATTTTACTAAGCATAATTTCCTTATTGCCACCCATATGTGGCAAATGGCAGGTGGTGAAATATTTCATAGTGTATATACACTGCATCCTTTTAACCAATCATCTGTCCCTGGGCTCTTAGGTTGTTTCGTGCTCTTGGCTATTGCTATTGTAATTATATTGCTATAAAACGGTGCCACATACATCTATTATATATTTCGGGATTTTTTGTAAATACTCAGAAAGGGGATACCTGGATCATATGGAATTTCTATATTTAAAATTTTTCTTTATTGATATAACTTGGATTTGCAACACTGCTTATGATTTAAGGGGGTTAGTCTCATACCTCAGATGCATGTCACCACCCCACCCCACACTCAAGCAACCACAGCACTTTAGCCCAGAAAAAGCACTCTTTCCTCATCTAATCCACACATTTCCTGACACTCTAGTAGCCCCAATACTGCAGTCATATTTCTAGGGTTGGCTTGTTTTAGTTTTGTCAGTCCCTTTATTTTCCTCTACTCTATTCCACAAATGAGTGAAAAATCTGGTTATTTGTGTTTCTCATTCACACTCAGCATAATCCCCTTCAGTTACATCCGTGTTATTGGAAATGGCAAGAGTTTATGACTTTTTATAGTTGAGTAGCATTCCACTGTGTATCTATACCACAGCTTATTAATATACTGCACCTATTTCTGCAGAGGACTGCTATCTATATTTTAATTTTTTTGAAGATCATACTGCTTTTTATAATACTTGCACTATTTTACATTACCACCATCAGTGTACCAGGGGTCTATCATTTCCAACGTTTGTTATTTATGTTTTGGATGACAGCCATTGAATTGAAACTATTTTCACTGTTCTCTCCCAACAAATCAAGGGATTTGCACTCACTTGGTCCAAATCCATTGAGCTGAAAATGATCCTTTTTTCTCATAATAGATATCTTAATGCTCATCCTTAAAAGCACTCTTTTTTCTGTAATACTTTTGGAAGGGGGACCAGCCCATTCTGGTTGGCCCTGAATTTTGTCATCAAAACTAAGACTCTGATCATTCATAACATATTTTTTTTGGTCTCCCAGAGTGTTCCAAATAGCATTTCATAGCTACCAATATTTTACAATTTTTCTTGATGATTTGAAACTGTTATTCGTGTTTTTCAAGATACATTTTACCACATATCAGATTAAATTATAACCTCAAGAATATAATCAGGTAAACCTAACTCACCTGTTTAGCTTTCCAAAATATCAACTTTATAGATAATGATTATTAAGTGGACTAAAAATATAAGCTTATTTTCAAAAGTTTTCTCTTATCCATTTTTCAGCTTAATCTTAGTAATCAAACTTAGTAATAAAAGCTAGAAAATCTTGGTAATAAAACTTTAGAAACCCTATAGATTGGATATTCTGATTAAGTGCACTGATATAAAATGGGAAAACTAATGTCTCCTAGTACAGCAAACCTCATTTTTTGGTCCTTTTCTAAAAGAAAGCTTATAGGATATTTAGAAAATTTTAAGTGGCTGTTTCGATTTACCTTGATAACTAACTTGTAGAGAAAATCCTGAATTTACTTAGGCACCCACAATGAGTCACATCATTGGCATAAAATCACGTATGGATGAAAAGGTAGTTATGATGAATATAAGCAACTCAGTCACACCTCTCAATAGGCATTTATAAGAGGTTGAACTCCATGACAGGAACTGGGGACAAAGATCAAATAAATACATTATATCATAATATCACATATGTCACCTTATGTCATAATTTGCTGTAGGGCTTGCCAATAACATTATGTCATAATTTGCTGTAGGGCTTGCCAATAAAACTGTTTCTTAACACAAATACAGATTCACTATGCTAACTCCTCTTGTGTTATACATATATAAATATTTCCATTCTCTCCATATATGATTTACATAACATACATTCATTCCATATATTCATTCAAAACTATAATGTCAGCAAAAATAGATATATACATATCTATTTACATAATTATGTGTCTTTTAAGAATTTAGAGAAGGTAGGAGAACTTGCTTACAACTACATCATTTATTTTACTAACCTTATCATTAATGGCACTCTACATTTATTACTGTCTATTCAATACTGTCTGTTCACCATTATTACCTTAACTTCATACAACTCTACTCTCACTCATCTTTTAATGCTATTATTGGAAAATATATTACTTTTACATATCGTCTAAGCCCAAATATATATTATATACTTCTTGTTTTATAATTGTTTTCTATTTTTCAAATTTTTATTTATGTCCTTTACATTATTGTGTATTCCCCGTACATTTCCCACCTTATTCATTGCATTGAATTTTTAACTATGTAATTGAATTACCTCATACCCTTTGATTTATTATGAGTTGTTTTCTTGTATCACTTGCTACTGTGGATAGAAATATTGAGGTCTTCGTTCCAGTCTTAGATTATACCCTCTCAGTTCATGATCTAACTGAGGAATAGAGTCATAGCAAATGTAATGATGAAGGCAAGATGATGTCACACTGGACCAGGGTGAACCACCACCCAATAGGACACGTGTTCTAATAAAATCCAGAACAACAACCAGATGCCCAAAAATAGATGACTGGATCAAGAAGATGTGGTACATATACACAATGGAATACTATTCAGCATTCAAAAAAGATAAACACATGCAATTTGCAGCAACATGGATGGAACTAGAACAGCGAAATAAGCCAAAAGGAAAAAGAAAAATATCGAATGGTCTCACTTATAACAGGAATATAGGGAAACCAAATACAAGAGCATCAACCAGTGAGAGAGGGGGGAGGACTGGGGCTCAGAACGGGGGAGAGGGGAGCACAGGGGACTATGTTGACGGTTCTTGGGTGCATTGGTTGTGGGAAACCTACGGGGAATATACAGTAATGTAAAAGACACAAATAAAAAAAAATAAAATAAATGCTCCTGGTTAAAAAAAAAATCCAGAACAATCTGAAAGAACAGAAGGAGATTCTTAGGGTAGTTTATATAACAAAATACTGTAAAACCCCAACAATTGAAAGGAGTTGTATATTATAAGCATGAACACATATATCAACAGAATAGATTAGAATCTACCACACCTGTGTTATCATTTGGCATGGCAATGAATTCGTGCTGATGACTTCATCCATTGATTTTTAATTTTTGATCACTACACATTATACTAACATGAGTAACTGTGTCCATTTTTCCATATATCTATTCATTTCATTGGTATAGGATTCTTTAAATAATATTTTATTTCTTCTGTTACACATTTTAACATTTAGAAATGAGTATCTCTGAGGCACTAATAGATTACTGTGTTGTGTATACATTCCTCTCACATGAGTGGCAATTAGTCCATTGCATTTTAAGAGGCAAAAAAGGAAATGGGATTTTTGCAGAGAGATCTTGGTAAATGACACGTGCAAAACTTCAAGGTTGGTAGAACCTTTGTAAAGTGCTGCAAGGACCAAGGGGTGCTGGGAGACTGGTTGTTCTCATCAGTACGCAGGTATCACTGATGGCCCAACCCCAGAGTCACTCAAGAAACAATGAGAAAATAACCTCATATTTACTGTTTTCTATCATACTGAGAAATGATAATGGAAGGGATTATTGAATGTTAAAGATTATATGAATTTTTCCATACTTTCTTTGGTGAGATTTTAATCTGCATTTGCAGGAGTAAGTTTATAAGCTGCATGTGAATATTTATCTTACTCAGATAACACAAAGTTATGACAACTTTCCTTATGCTCCTTTATTTAAATTCAAACATTTGGTTGATTATTTTATGAAAGATAAACCAAGTAAAACAATATCCATCCCCTTTTCTGGCCCTAATTAAAAAGCACACGTCGAAAGTGAAAATGCAACTGCTCTTAACCAAAAGAAATTATATCCAGGAAAAAAGTTATTGGTGAAAAGGAAGTCTTTTTGAAACTGCTGCCTTGGGGAAATCACTAACTTCAAAGAAAGACTGACTTCAAGATTTAGGGAAGCATTAAAAATCCCAGGTCCCCAAAGAGAAGTCTCTCAATAAGGTAAATTTTATCAACAATCTTTATTCTCCTCAATGCACAGAGAACATCAGCTACATACATACAACGGACACCTGCCCAGTCCCCTGATATATTTCCTTTATCGTATATAAAGTCTTGGTAGAGAAGTTCCAAATTCAGAAAGGATTTCCAAAAGTATCTGGTGGCTGTTCTGGAGCTGATAACTCATTCTAATTTCTATAACAAATTAATTTTAGCTTACCTAAGTTTATCAGTCAACAGAATTCAAAGTGTATTTCCAACTTCCCTCACAAAAAGATTTTATACATGTGCCTCAATAAAATAAAATAAATAGGTTTTTCTTCCACCAACAATCTTTCTCAGAGCTGCCTTCATGGCTTGATTTCTCAGACTGTAAATCATAGGGTTGAGTGTTGGGGGCACAACTGTGTACATAATAGTGAGCAAAATGTCCAGCGCACTTGGAGCTTCAGAAGGTGGCTTGAGAAACTCAAAAGCACTGGTTGAAATCAGTAAAATGACCACAATGAGGTGGGGAAGGCAAGTGGAGAAGGGCTTAGCTCTGCCCTCAGCAGATGGCATCCTCAGCACAGTAGAGAATATCTGTGTGTAGGACAGTCCAAAAAAGGTGACAAAAATAAAGGCCACAGATGCCATAATTCCACTAACCAAGACCTCACTGACATACTCATTAGAACCAGAGAGTTTGAGGAGCTGGGGGATGTCACAGAAGAACTGGTGAATGATATGGGACCAACAGAAGTGCATGGAGAAAGTGGCAGCTGTGTGCATGACCCCAGAAGTGACCCCACTGGCCCAGACGCCTAAGACACTGTGAACACAGGGGTGGACATCCATGATGACTTTGTAGCACAGTGGAAGGCAGATGGCCACGTAGCGATCATAGGACGTCACTGTGAGCAAGGACAGCTCAGCCACAGCACAGAAAATGAAAGCAAAACACTGCACTATGCATACACTGAGGGAAATGCAGCCACTGTGCATGAAAGAGTTGTAAATGGACCTTGCCACAGTCACAGAAATGTAACACAGGTCCAGAAAGGAGAGGTCTTTCAGGAAGAAATACACAGGTGAGTGGAGATGGAAATTATGAAGTTAATGAGGATATTGCCAGTTAATGCCACCAGGTATAAAATCAAGAACAGAGAAGCATGGGTGAATTCTAGCTAGGTGTGGCAGACAATTCCATGAGAAGAAACCCACCCAGAGTGAAATTAGCCATAGTCCTTAATTTTCCAGTGATGCTGCCTGCAAGAAAAGATGGAACCATTGGAAAGAAAATTTCTCTTTTTTAACCCCCTAGCCCACCTTGGTCTCAATGAATTTATTGTGCCTCAATAAAAGAAACAGGTTTTTCTTCCACCAACGATCTTTGAAGTCACTACTTCATCCTAAATCATAAATCATATTGACCTATTTAAATCACTTACAGTCAGTCATGAAAAATTGGGTAATGAAGATTAAATTTTAATATTGCCTTTTAAATCAAAGGTTAGGAAAAATGTAAATATCAATAGAACAAATAAAGTGCTTTGTTCAAATATATAATTGTATTAATAGGAATATGGAGCAATGACTGATTTATATAAAAAGCTCTATACAGTTCATACACTCACATTTACAAATGTGTCTTAGCTACCTATTCATTTTCATTCATCATTCTGTCTATTCATATAGCACTGCACCTACAATGGATTTATTAGTGGAATTTTATATTAATAGTAGTAATTATTAGTAGTAAAAATTATATATGAGAAGAAAATTTCCATGTTTTCATTTTCAAAAGTTTATTTTCTCCATAAATAAAAAGATGACATACAATTTAGCAGTTGCTACGTAATAATTATAAATATAAATAACCATTGTCATTAACACACGATAACATAAAAAATAATGGAAATATGTTAATTTCCCAAAAGAAATGGAAAACAACAGACATCCCCCTCTGGGATATTGCTTAAGAAAGTCATATAACTAATGCACACAGAAAATATTTACTCTAATTCTTAGTTAAATAAAATGTAAAACAATTATGAGAGATGATTTTGTTTTGACACATTAGTTAATAAGTTAATAATAACAAAATTCTCAGTTCTTTTATGAAGAAAGACATCTCGTGGCAACGTGTGTCTGAAGAGGTGTGGCCTCTAAAGCGGTGCGGACCCCTAAAATCCTGCACCATGTTGCATGTACAGTTAAATGCCGTAAAATTAAATAAAACAAGAAGTAATAAATGTGGTGCTTATTTCACAGAATACACTTAAAACATGAAGGTGATATATTCAAACTTTAGTGCCTATTTTCTGGAAACAGAAATTTATTTAGCAGAGACCCTGAAATCATCTGCAACTTAAACCATCAAGTCTGATGTATATATAAGAGGTCAATGAATTCATTTGATAATTACAGTTATGACAACTGTGTTCATTTAAAATTAGTGCAGTAGCAAAAGCTATTGAAAAGCCGAGAAAGGTGGCCTTGAAAATTATCATTATGAAGTATTTTTTTCTGAAATAGGACCTGACCCTATTTGATGACATAGGCAGAAGGAAGATATTATAGACACTTTATGTCCTCAAGTTATGCTAGTACACAGAAGCAGAGAATAAAGAGGATAAGTAATTAAAACACATAACAATAGTAATTATTTCTCAGTGATGACTGAATGTGTTTATTGCTGTTTATAGATTTGTTAGCCTGACCTGAGACTCTTAGGAAAATGATCCTCCTTTTTAGTTGTCAGCCTGAAAGCCATGATGCACCTGCAATGATTTACTGAGAAGCTGGGGGTGACGGATGCTCTTAGTTTCTGTAGTGAACTACGTACATTAACTGGGAAATGTTTAAATCTGAGACGGAGGGCGAAGAGTTGGCGTAAATGAAACAGTACCTTGCACACACAAACTTTCTTAAAAACTGAGTCAGTCTGACTGTGGGTGCGTGTGTGTATGTGTATGTCTGGGTGTGGTCCACGGAGTCTTAAAATACCTTTAAATTAACCATGGTAACTTATATCTAAGCAACAATGAAGGAGACTGAAGATGACACCTGAGGTTTCTAGAGATTACAATGACAAATCTTCTCATAAAGTCAGATGAGGTATATGGAACCTCCAGACACTTCTAAGTGATAAGGAGAATGTTGTTTATTTTTGGTTCAGAAAAACAAAAAAGTCTCCATTACACATCCATGGTACAGTGTTTGACTTACCCAAAATTATTTTGATTTACCCAAAAGTAAAAGTGACCTTGTCACATTATGGGTTACAAGACTCTAGCTAAGACTTGCTTTATATATTGTTGCATTAATCGCCTGTGATACCAACTAGAGCTGCAGGAAAAAAATGAAGGGGTTTGCTGATATTTAGAATTATTTCAGGATTTTTCCTCTTTCTGACATATCAACTTAACTAAGAATATAATGTTAGGAACTTTTTAACTTTTATGAAATTCCTACTTTAAGTGTTGATCAGAATTTTATATTGGTTTTATGTCTTTAGTTATACTATTTCAGTGCCCACAAATTACCTCCTATACTATGAGATATCTAAGATATCTATCACAATTTAGGAAAACATGAATATTTCTGAACATTAATGTTTAGCGTTTAGGTGGATATAATGTTTCTAAAACATAACATAAGTCATTGATAACTATTATGATATAAAGATTTTACATGCTAATATTTTGTAAATCCTTTTCTCTATACTACTAAAATAATAACCAGCACATGTTCATTTCAGAATTTCTTGAAGTTTAACTACCTCAGAAGCAATCAGAAGACCTGACGACTGGTTATGAAAAAAAGCATGGTCTCTACTAATGCTCTTCTAATATATGATTGCTTTTACTTTTTAACTTTGTGAAGGTGGAAAATGATTATTTTTCTCTGAATAAAATATCTGATTCATTCTTAGTTTTTAAATTTTTCTACTAGATTTCAACAATTTATCTGTGATCTCTGATGGGGAAAGCATCACCTATCTCTTTTGAGTCATAGAACAGTATGAATACAGGATATCAGACGGAGCCATACCATCATATACTCATGCCGAGTTATTTCTCTGATGTTATCTAAAGAAAGGCATTGCTAGGGAGTGGGAATTGCACTCTACAAAATGTTTCAAAATGGCAGGAATGCTCCCTAACAGATTCCTAATTGCCACTTACATAATCATAGCTTAGATAAAGTTTCTCATCATTTACAGATTAAGCAACAGTGACTGGTTTTCTCACCCACTCAAAGCCAGTAACTTAGAGCTTTCATTTTTCTGTGTAATCTATCTTTTTAGAACCTAAGGAAACTCACCATAGCATATTCAAGAACTTCTATCCTCAACTGAAGGAGAAGCTGTCGGTGTGAGCAGATGACATTTAGCTGAAAGTTGACCTCTGAATTCAGTAACATTCTTCAAAGTGTGAACTTTGAAGAAAAAGTTCACACTTCTTTGGCCTCTGGAGGTTAGACTATGCAATCTCTTAGGGACAAGCAGAATGTCTTGTTGCTGTGGGAATTTGGTGTTCTGGGTAAATACTTGGGGGCCAATATACTCTGGGATGAAAACTTGCAGTTACACTCATTGTCCCTACAGTATTTTTCTATTGACTTTAATGAATACACCTAGTTACCTGGAATTTCAGTTTGTGTGTGTTTATTGGACAAATTATTGAAAAACTGTTTTAATCTTGGTGCTATATTCAGAAATATCCAACAAAGCCTTAAATTTATTAATCAAATTAGCAGGCCATTAATTTAATTAATAACTAGTCAAGATTATAATGTATAATGGACACGTCCATTATCGGAAAAGGGTTAATTCACAATAGATATTACCAACGAAGCAGGAAAATACCCCTGATCTTTATCACTAAATGCCAACTTAATTTCACTCTGAGTGAGGTATTAACAAATAGCTTTTCTTAAGAAGCCTGAGTGTGTGGTCCACTTTTTTTTTCTAGTGAAAACATAAGAATTATTAAAAATAAATTCATTCTTTCAAGGTTATGTTCAAATTAGAAGAGGTGACACTGTGCATTCCTTTATCACAAAACGTGTCCTATCCCAGGTTCTTATTTCAGAAATGTGAGCCCCAAAATGCAAAAAAAAGCCACAAAATAGAATTCAGATAGTTTCCAGGTAAACTGTCATTTCAAACAAACCTTGTAATTAATGATCTATTCATCCACATTTGTAATTTAAGAATAGCATACAAGGGTTTAAGTTACTCATTTAGCACTTGTATCTGTCTGAATGGAAGTGAAGTCTTCTCTATTAATTTAATGAGAAAATATTGGTTTCTGAAGACATGGGAGAAGAAATAAATAAATCTGAAAAAATCATAATGTAAAGTGTTTAATAATGTATGTTTATAAGTTGAGCTCATAACATAATAAAAATATAATCATAATGTATGTTTATAAGTTGTTAAGCTCATGAAGTGACAATCAGATTAAGAATGAAGAAAAGTGAAAAGTTTTAGAATCTTTTAAATATTAATATCTGATTGTTATATATTTGCAGGTCTATATCTGTCCTTTCACATATTATGAAAAGAAACAGCCAAGTCATAAATAGCAGAGAAGATGTAGCTCAATGAGAAAGATGCTAAAATGTTTTCACTTTTAAGGAGTAAGTGTGGTGTCCTAGAGATGCACTGAAAGCCTATAACTATTCATGACAGGTACACAGAAGTGGAGAGAGACATGGGATTTGTTAGAATGTTGGTCACCATGACCTCTAAAATTTTTTCTAAGTATTCTCTAAAATTCATTGAGTTTCTGGTAATATCTAAACCATCAACTTGATAATAACAAAATCTAAGTTACTGCTGCTTCATGCACAAATGGGATATGATTTCCAAAATAGTAATTGATTTTCCTTAAACTGAAAAGGGGAATAAATGCCTTGTGTTTGGTGTCTTGAATAAAACAAAAATACATATACTACTTTTCCTACGTTGAAGTTCATTTCCTCTACACCTAACTTGTTGAGATTTTATCAAGAACATTAAATTTTTCCAAATTTTTGACTCCTTTTATTGAGGCATTCATTTTTTAAGCCTTTTTCTTGTTCAACTTCCTTACTAATGATTCTGTTCAGATTTTCAGTTCCCTCATAATCATCTTGATATTTTACATTGTTCTAGGGATATGTATATTTCCACAAGGTTAATGAATTTATTGGAAAAAAAATAAACAAATGGGACTACAACGAACTAAACAGCTTCTGCACAGTGAAAGGAGCAATTGTTAGAGAAAAAGGCAACCTACTGAATGGGAGAAGCTACTTACAACCTTATATCAGAGAAGGGATTAATATTCAAAACATATCATCAACTCATACAATTCAACCTTAAAAAATCATATTAAAATGGCCAGAGGAGGAGCTTTTCCTTCCCTCCCTCCGCTTCCCCAATCAGGGGCGGAGGGGTGGGGAGCGGGGTAGGGGAGGTGGAGGGAGGGAAGGAAAAGCGCACAAAATGGAATAGAAAAGAACACAAGGGGCCATGGTGATGGATCACAGGTGAATTGGTGGTGGGCTACCTAAGGGGAATACAAAATGTAAAAGACATAAATAACAATAAATATATATATATATATATATATATATATATATATATAAAGAAAAAGTACATTACCTAAGTTCAGATTTTCTGTATAAGTTAGTAATCAAGGTATAGATTGATAATAAAATGCTCTATAAATCAATGGAATAGAATAGAAATAATCCTCACTGACTTTTCACAATTGCATTAATTCACTTTCATAGAAAGGGATGATCTTTTCAATGAATCATGCTATAAATATTGGGCATTTATATGTAAAAAATGAACTTTTATTTTTACATGAAAAGCCAAAAGAGCTTTTAATCTAATAAAGTTAGATTAAAATCTTTTGCATTAGATTAAAATCTCTTGTATTTTGAAAGATATTGTTAAATGAAAAGACTAGACACAGTTTAGAAGAAAATACCTGAAAAATACTTAGCTGATAAATGGCTAGTAATATATAAAAAAAATTCTGTACTAAGAGACAAATAATATATAATGGACAAAATATTTTTACACTTTGCCGATGAATTATAGTTGTTCAATAAACACATGGGAAAGTAAAAAAAAAAAAAATGGCCAGAGGATCTGAACAGGCAGGCGCTTCCCCACAGGACAGAGAGCCAGCAGACCCAAGAGAAGATGTTTAGGTCTCTTACTGTAGGGAATGCACATCCAGCCACAAGGATATCTCACCTCACACCTGTGAGAATGGCGGTCATCCAGAAGACAAGAACCAACAGGTACTGGGGAAGAGGTGGAGAAAAGGGAATCTTCTTAGGGTTGTAAACTGGTGTAACTACTATGGGAAACAAAAAGCTGGCTGCTTGAAAAATTAAAAATAGATTTAGTATATAATCAGGTAGTTCCACTTGATTTTCACTCAAAGAATGTGAAACCACTCATTTGTAAATATCCATGCATTTTCATTTCATTGCAGCACAATTTACAACAAAGAGGTGGAACAACATAGGTTCCCGTCAATGGATGATGACTAAGAAGATGTGACCTATATACACAACACAAGAGTACAGAGATACATTTTTAAAAGGAATCCTGGAAACTCAAAGTTTGGCGAGTTTCAAACTTTTCTTCAGTCTTTTTCTTTCCTAAAGTCACTAAATTTTGTTTGTCTCACTTATTTAAGCCAACAAATTTCCTGATATATTTTGAGTTTGTCTCCCAAGCAAGAATTAATGTGCCTCAACAAAAGAGTCAGGCTTAACTTCTTTGGAAAACCTTTCTTAGAGCTGCCTTCATGGCTTGATTTCTCAGGCTGTAGATCATTGGGTTGAATGTTGGGGGCACAACTGTGTACATAATAGTGAGCAAAATGTCCAGTGCACTTGGAGAGTCAGAAGGTGGCTTGAGAAACTCAAAGACACTGGTTGTAATAAACAATATGACAACAGTGAGGTGGGGAAGGCAAGTGGAAAAGGCCTTAGCTCTGCCCTCAGCAGATGGCATCCTCAGCACAGTAGAGAATATCTTTGTGTAGGACAGACCAATAAAGGTGATGCAAAAAAAGGCCAAAAGAGACAAGAAGGCAGTAACCCCGACCTCTCTGATGTACTGATTAGAACAGGAGAGTTTCAGGAGCTGGGGGATATCACAGAAGAACTGGTGAATGATATGGGAACCACAGAAGTGCATGGAGAAAGTGGCAGCTGTGTGCATGACCCCAGAAATGATTCCACTGACCCAGACGCCTAAGACACTGTGAACACATTTGCGGACATCCATGATGATTTCATAGCGCAGAGGAAAGCAGATGGCCACGTAGCGATCATAGGACATCACTGTGAGCATGGACAGCTCAGCAGAAGCACAGAGAGTGAAAGCAAAACATTGCACTATGCATTCACAGAGGGAAATGTAGCCATTTTGCATGAAAGAGTTATAAATGTACCTTGGTACAGTCACAGAAATGTAGCACAAGTCCAGGAAGGAGAGATGTTTCAGGAAGAAATACATCGGTGAGTGGAGACTACTGTCCACAGAAATTGCAGTGATAATGAGGATGTTGCCAGTTAAAGTCACTATGTATATGACTAAGAACAGAGAAGCAAGTAAGATTTCTAATTTAGGCTTGGCAGAAAATCCCATCAGAAGAAATCCACTAAGAGTGAAATTAGCCATAGTCTTTCTTAATTTCTGAGTGATGTTGACTGTAAGACAAGATGGGAACCATTGTGAATTCCTGTTACTTGATCTCTAATCCACTTTGAACTCAATGACATCAGGCATGAAATCACTGAAAATTATCTCATCATTACAAATGTATAAATAGTCCTATATACTAATAATCTTTTGTGCAATTTTCAATGACTTTGGCTCAGTCATGGAAACCTAGATCAGGAAGATTATAAATTTCATTATTTCCCATTTCAATCAAATGAAAGGAAAATGAATGTATATAATAAATTTCATAAAATATATTTTAAAATATATAATTTTACTAATTATACTATGGATCATTGAATTTTTATTTATATTAAATTATATACAGTATATACACTCACATTTATAAATGTTTCTTATGTGTCAATTTTCTCATTAATCATTCTATCTATTCATACACCACTACAACTATCATGGTTTTATTATTGCAATGTAATAACTTTTCTTCATATACAAGGAAAAAACTTCTCAGGTTTTGTCTTCTAACTAAACATTGTCTCAATAGTTATAATCTTGAAATGCCAAACTGGGAGAACATATTCATTACCTAATTATAACATATAATAAGTTATTAGCATAAAATATCTTAAGAAATAGCATAAAATATTCTTAAGAATGAGATGAGAAATACCGTTTTCATAAAAGAATTGAAAAGACCTTCAACACATATATTTTAAAAGAAAAGTATATGATTCATATACACAAAAAATCATTTATTCTAATCTTTGATTAAAACAAGTATGAAATAGAATTTTGCACCTAACAAATTAGTAAACCATCAAAAATAATTAAGTCAACAGTAAATATTATGAAGAACGATATCTGGTGGTAATATACATCTGACAAGATGTGACTATAGACCCCTAAATCGTGTGCACTGTTGTAAATAAACGTTACCTCAATACAACAAAAGCAATAAAATAATAATATGATTTACTAAAAAAATAAGCTTAATACAGGCAAGTGGTAGGATCAAATTTGTGCATTCTTTCTGGAAAAGAGCAAATTATTATTGGTTCATAGATATTAATTCAAGACTTTTTGTCTTTTTTTTATGCATTCATATTAACAAAGGGTATAAAGATGACCGATTTGCCTTTTCAATGAAATTCCTACTCTTAGTGTTGATCCAGAAGATTACATTAGTTTTACATCTGTAATTCTACGATTTTATTGCCCCAACTTAGTCAGTCATATTACTGAGACAGCATTCAAAATCTAAGATCTCTATCATAGTCTTAGGTGAAGATGGATGTTTCTAAGCAATGCTTCATGTTTACAGGGTTATGTTGTTAAAACATAGCCAAAATCTGTTCAATGTATGGATACAGTTAACGACTTTTACAAGTTAATTTTCCTGTAAATGTTTTTCTCTATATTTCTAAAAAATTGAACATTAGCATGTCTATTCCAGTATCTTCTTGAAATTTCTCTACTTCAGAATTTTTACCTATGAATTAAAAGAAATCAAGGCTTATGTCTGCTTATGAAAAGAAGCATGTCTTCTATTTGCTCTTTCAATTTTATGCTTTCTTTTTGGTCTATACTGTGTGAAGATGGAAAATGTGGTGATTCTGCTTTCATTAAAATGTTTGATCTATTCTCAATTTACAAATTTTTCTGCATATTTGAAAAATTTACCTTTAATTTCAGATATGGAAAGAACCTGACATCGCTTATAGATGTCACTATTTTAAGATGTTGTTAGGGAGGTGATAATTGCACTTCATTAAATGCTTCTGGGAAAGGATTTTACCATGCTCTCTACCAGATTCCTAACTTCTTTTTTTTTTATCAATTTATTTATTTTATTTTTTTAAATTTATATCCTTTACATTATTGTGTATAACCCCATAGGTTTCCCACCACCAATTCACCCATGAACCATCACCATAGTCCCTTGTGCTCTTTCTCCTCTATTTTGGTGTCTCTTCCTGCCCCTCCCCTGTAGAATGTCTCTTATTTGTGGTTATCTGCTAGTTTTTGCTTTCGTTATGTTTTGTGTGCTATTTTTGCTTTACGATTTCTTGCTTGGCTCTCTTATAGTCCTTCTATATGATGGAAAGCCCTTAAGTTTCTGGTTTTGAGTGGATGAGATAACCAGCCATTGCTACTCACCTTGTAAAATATGAAATGTTATGTATGAGACATGAGTATTTTAATAGAAGTTAGGAATCTGTTATAGTCCTTCTTATAGTCTATAACAGATTCCTAACTTCTATTAAAATACTCATATCTCATACATAACATTTCATATTTTACAAGGTGAGTAGAAATGGCTGGTTATCTCATCCACTCAAAACCAGAAACTTAAGGGCTTTCCATTGTTCTTTGTAATTTATAATTTTGGAACCTAAGGAAACTCACCACACCATATTTAAGAATATCTTCCCTCAACCGAATGAGAATCTGTCTCCATGAGCAGCTGACACTTAGTTCAATCCTGATCTGTGCAATCCAGTCATATTCAAACAAAGTAGCTATGGATAACAGAAGCTCATTACAATCCTTCTTTGGCCACTGGTGATTAGGAAATTAAATCTCTTTGGCACAAGCAGAGTTTCTGGGTGTTGTGGGTATTTTGTGTTCTTGGTAAATCAACTGGGACCAAAACTTGCAATTATAATGATTATTCTTGGAGATTTTTTTTTTTGTTAAGTTGATTTAATGATCAGACATAGTTACCTAGAATTTTGACTTGTTTTGTTTATTGAGCCATTATTGAAAATGTTTTAATTTGTGTGTTAGATTACAAAATATCCAACAGAAAGACTTAATTTAATTCTATTAATTGTATTACCAAGTCATAACTTAATTCATAACTAAATACTATTTAATATGTAGTTGACATGTCCATGTAGTAGACATGTGAAAAGGGGTAAAAACCAATTACTGTCAATGAGGCAATAAAACACCCATATCAATATGGGAATCCCATATTGATTACTGTCAATGAAGCAATAAAACACCCCAATCTTATATCACTAAATGGCAATGTAATTTCATTTTGACTGAGGAAGCAACAAATAGTCATTTTTAAGAAACCTGGTTTTGGGGTCTATGGTTTGCCTAGAATAGAAGTTCATTGTGGTGCAAACAACCTTATTGTTTAAGACCAAATTAGAAGATTTCACACTGTAAATTTCATTATCGCAAAATATGCTTTATCCCAGAGTATCATTTCACAAATGTGAACTTTTCCAATCTTAAAGATGCACAAAATAGAATTTAGATGGTTTCCATGTAAAGTCTCATTCTAATACAATCTTCCAATGAATTGTCATTTCATTCAAATTGCTGTTAATAACATGATCATATTTCTGTATTTTACATTTATTTTAAATGTCAAATCATTGTTTTTCATTCATCCTATACTGCTTTTTTAAATTGAATTTTCGTGAATATGTTCTAAAGTAGCATTTAAATTTTTTAATGACTATTGCCTTTTTTATAAAGTTATTTCTTTAGTGTTTTATTCTTGTTTGTTTTTACTCATACACCTGTCACCAAATACATGGTGTCTTTTTGGGTCAGTGCTGTTCCAGTTAACAAGAATTAGACCCTTGAAGGTTCAAGTACCCAGACCCTGCATGTTTAGAACTCTCTCTGATGGGACCACTTTACTCAGGCACCAATTGAATGTGCTTCTGAACTGCCACTTACTAATTGGTGGCTCTATTTCTTCCCATTCAATAATTTTCTAGAGCAGCTGCTCAGAACTCAGGAAGCTCCATTTCTATTATGGCGCTTTATTATAAAGAATACAAATCGGAAAAATGGAAGAGATGCTGAACAAGGTATGGGAAAGAAAGTAGAATTTCCTTTAGTCCTTTTACACCACATTCTAGAACCTCCTAGGGTTCACCACTGTAGAACTACCTGAATTCTATTGTTTAAGGTTTTACTTGTGGTCACATTACATACACCAGACTGAATAAATTATGGGACAATTAACTCAACCTCCAGTATCTCTCTCCTCTTCAGAGGTCAGGGAGGGGGCAAATGTTTCAAGCTTCTAGTCACATGGTTAGTCTCTGGCAACCCTAATATACTTAAGTGCCCTCAATGAGTCACACCATTAGCATAAATGGTATTTTTGAAAAGTACTTTTTTGAATAACAATATGCTTCACTCAGTCCCATCACTCAGACATTACAAGGGCTTTCATACTCTGTGAGAGGAACTGGGGACAAAGAAAACAATACATCTTATCTCTATATCACATTATAACATTATTATATCAATAATATACCAATATTATTACCATTATATTGATATATCATTTTGTTTCTCAGTACTAATACAACTTCTCCTTCTGTCTCATATATATATAATCTATATAAAATATATCACATATATATTGACATGTCAATAATACAGATTCAATATCCTATTGCTATACATACATACAATGTCTAAAAATTAAGAGAACATGCTAAATTGTATGTCTTATAGTAAACATATATATTACACACATATATAAATATTTGAACATATTAAACTTATGATTTATGGTTCTCTTCATTTGTTCCTGTTGATTCTATTTACCATTACATCCTTAACCTCATTCTTGCACCTTCATAATGGTATGTTTGGAAACTCTTATTTTCCCATATGTTCTAAATCCAATTTGAGAATGGAAAATAAAAGGCTACAGGGATAGTGATACTTGCATCAGGCAAAAGGGACATTAAGCCAAAAACTGGAATAAGACACAGAAATGATGACATAATGATAAAGCTATAAAATTGATGTCATTTTTGGAGTTAATGGGTTTGGAGAGCGGGAACCTTGGGTTCACTCTGGGAAAGGTTTCACCAGAACTTCCCTTCAGCGGTACGTGGCGAGTTTCTCCATGAGACAGAGACTTCAGTTATTCATAAAAGAACAGGTTTAGTAGGGAAAGGAACAGAGGAAAAAGAATGCACAGACACAAGCAGGCAGGAAGAGCTGCTCCGAAGGGACAGGTTTGCTGAGAGAGGCCTGCATGGTTGCAGCAGGCGGACAGCCCTGAGGAGAGCGGCCTCTGCTGAGGGGGGTCCTTGAAGACCTGGTGTGGGGCAAGTCACGGCAGGCAGGAAGGCTGCTGCCCTGTAGAGGGATAGGGTTTGTGAAAAGGATGCCTGCATAGGCACCGGTGGGCAGAGGAACAGCTGCCCGAGCCAGTGCAGAGACTACACTGATAGTCTTCTTTTGCAACCAGTGACACCTTGTATTTGGTGACAGGAACAAGAATAAACTAAGGCAATTATGTCAAAAAGGTGCAAAAGTCATTAAGAATTTAAACCGCTACATTAGAAACATCATTCAAAATCAAGGAAAGAAGCAGTAAGGAATGAATGACTAAGAAAGACATGAAGCATAGTAAAAACAAATGAAAATGCCAGCAATGTGTAATCATGTTATTAACAGAAATTTCAGTGTATTAAAATGAGAGTTTATCGAAAGAAAGAAAGAAATAAAGAAAGAAAAACCCACCTGAAATCTAGTCTGTATATTTTTTAAGACTGGAAAAGTTTGCATTTGTAAAATGATATTTATCTGAGGGTTTGTCTTGGATAAAGACATACTGTGTGATAATGAAATGTATAATGTGAACTATTGTATTGGGGCTTATCATTAACACAATGAGTTTATTTTCATAATAATTAAACTTTTCTAGTGGACTAGCCATAGACCACACACAGTCAGGTTTTTCAAAAAAGGATTTTAATTTTTGTTTTTGTTTTGTGTGTTATTTTCTCCTCCTGATCTCTTATTTGTCTCCCCTATATTCCTCTTATAAGTGAAACAATTCGTTATTTTTCTTTTTCTTTCTGGCTTATTTCACTGAGCATGATCCCTTCTAGCTCCATCCATGTTGCTTTGAATTGCATGTGGGAACACAAAACATTGTAAAGTATATAAATAAAAAATAAATTTAAAAGAAAAACAGAAAAGGATTTTAAATATTTCCTGACTCAGTGAAATTAGATTGACATTTTGTGGTCTAAGCTTAGGGGTAATTTATTTGCCTCTTTGGCAGTAATCTTTTAGTATTTACCCCTCTTCAGATGATGGGCAGTTAGATACTATAACAACATCTACATATCAGGTAAATGACTTGTTAATATTAGTATTAAAATATGCCTGCAATAGAGTACTGAATGAAATATAAATTATAAAATTTTATAGAATGTTATTCAATACACATAAGTAAGATGAAATTTCAGGTAGCTGGTATAGTCATTAAATCAAACCAACAGAAAAGTTCTCTGGAGGAATCATCAATATAATTGCCTTTTTGGCCCCAGGATATTTACCAAGGACACCAAGTGCCAGAGCACCCAAAACTCTGTTTGTCCCAAAGAGATTTCACAGTCCAGCCTTCAGTGTCCAAAGAAGAACTGAAATGGGCTGACTTTTTCTGCACAGTTCACATTTTCGTGAATGAGACTGAACTGCAGAGACCAGGACTTTGTCCTGAGTGGCAGCTGCTCACACTGACAGCATCTCCTCCTTCTGAGGGAAGATGTTCTGAATATGCTCTGGTGAGTGTCCCCAGGTTTCATAAAAATATAGATCACACAGGCCCCCAAAACATTGCAGCGAATAGATGCTAGGATCAGGCTCTCCCACAAAAAATAGATTTATGGGAAAAATATCTCTAACTTTGAGAGCTGACTTGAAGAGAACCGGATACCCTACACAATACAATCAACCTGGGGGGTGCTTTAGACTTAAAAATAAACTGAAGAGACAGAGTAAAGAGAAGAGAAAAGACATCGGACCCCACACAGAGGAACAGCAGCAAGGAGAGGTGGGCGAATCAGCTTCCCCTGAAAGCCACTGAATACAAGGTTAGAAACTGCAGTGAGGTCGGAGGGCTCCGGCCAGCCGACTGGGAGCACGACCCCCACTCCCCAACCCCACGACCCCCCTCTCTTCCCTGCGTGGCAGCCCTGAAGAGCAGGAAATTGGGAGGGTCACTGTGTCCCATCCCCCACCTGGGGCTAGGTAACATTTTAAAGGGGAGAAAGTCCAAGCAAGAAATATCCCCCACTGGTTGCTAGGTGATAAATTGGCCAGAAAAACTGGTTAGACCAGAAAACCTCCCACTGAGACCACCTCAAACACCTTGGGCCTTAGACTGCAACTTGATCCCAAGCTGACGGGAGGGGTGGCGATTAAGAACTATTGACTGACAGTCCCCAAAACCCCTCCCATACCTGTTTCTGGGGGTACAGGCTCCTGCTGAAACTATCTCTGACCACACCCTCCCCTGCAAAGTGTTAGCATCTTGGCACCCGGAGGGCGGCAAAAAAAAAAAAAAAAAAAAAGAAAGACCTCAGCAGGTGGTGAACACGGCCCAGCACTTGCCACACCCGCAACTTCTAAGTGGCTGCACACTGGCACCCCAAAAACTAGGGGAGGTGAAAAGCTGATCAACAGACACCCACAGCCTCCACCCCTGCACCCCTTTGCGGAGTAGCGGGGCCCAAGCCGCAGAAAAGAAACTAAGATCAGGAGCTCCCAACCCCTCCCCACCAGACATAACCCCAGGGGCAGGAATAGCCCCAGGCAAACATCGGAGGAAAGGAAAAAAAAAGGGGGGGGGAGGGGAGAAAGAATAGAAAGACTCCCAGTAAGGACTAATGACAGCAGCAACAGCAAGACAACAACATCTGTCACTGGAAAGGAGGGGTTGAACCCCAGCACGGGACCCAACCAGAAAGCCCAGAACCTAAGAGCAAAAGGACTACAGAACTCCAAATTCACATCTCCCCAATACTTTATTTATTATTATTTTTTTATTTTTTATTATTTTATTTTATTTTTATTTTTATTTTATTTTATTTTTTACTTTTAACCTACCTTTTTTCTCTTGGTCCTTCATTCCTACTTTTCTTCATCTTCATTCCCCTTTTCTTTCCTCTCCCTTCTTCCTTCCTTCCTTCCTTCCTTCCTTCCTTCCTTCCTTCCTTCCTTCCCTCCCTCCCTCCCTCCCTCCTTCCTTCCTTCCTCTCTTTCTCTCTTTTCTCTTTTCTCTTTTCTTTCTTTTTTACTACAAACCACCCCTTCATCTTCCCTAATTCAACTAAGAACCAGAAACACACTGGAGACACACCATGAGAAACACAAAAATTCAACAAAGTAAAACAAGAAAATCCAGAAGATACCCAGCCACAGCCAAGGCAAATCAGACACTAGGGAACCACAAACACTCCTGAGCAAGTAAAACCAGGAGTCATGCCCGCCAGCACCAGCGGAAAGCTATGAACAGAGCAAAGCAGAAAACCAACAACGGGAAAGAAAAAAGTCACAAATGACCCTCAAAACAATACACCACAAAAAGAAAATCCCTCTCCAGAACCCATTAATATGGACATAGACGATTACATCCACCTAACAGATAAAGACTTCAAAATAGCCATCACAAAAAAATTGATAGAATTAAATGAAAAGAACAAAGAACTGAGGAATGAGAATGAATCCATAAAGAAGAAATTGAAGGAACTGGAAGATTTAAAAGAACTGAAGAATGAGAACGAATCCATAAAGAAGAAATTGAAGGAAATGGAAGATTTAAAAA
>PVIJ01008771.1:0-71606 GCA_004024925.1 Scalopus aquaticus
GGGGGGGGGGGGGGGGGAGGGAGGAGGGGGGGGGGGGGGGGGGGGGAGGAAGGAGCCGGAGGGAGGGAAGGGAAAGGGCACAAAATGGAATAGAAAAGAACACAAGGGACCATGGAGATGGATCACGGGTGAATTGGTTTTGGGCTACCCAAGGGGAATGCAAAATGTAAAAGACATAAATAACAATAAAAATATATTATAAAAAAAAAATCATTTGATGGAAATACAGGAAGCTGAGAAGAACCAGAATTCATAGCTGTTTCTTTATGAAAAATATTTGGGAAATGCTTAAAATGAAAAATACCTACCTAAGATCAGGAATCCTCAGCTACAAATATTCAAAATGATCCCTATTCAAAATGATCCCTAGTTATTCTGGCAGATACTGCAAAAGATTTAAAGGTAGAAAAGCACTGAAGAATTTACGACAATAGAACGGCCTTAGTATCTAAGAAGGAATGTTGAAGACCTAAATAAAAGTCAAGACATGTTTACTAAGACATGTAGGATGATAAAAATATTGAGGGATATATCTAGAATTTATCTAGGATAAATTCTAGATGAGCAAAACTAGATGTCTGATATCAATAGTTAATTAGATTCTCCTATGCTTTAAGAAAGTGGACATGATCAATTCATTATCTATTGTTAAAATGACTAGATATAACAACCCATGCCTACGCTTTTTAGAGATGGCTAACAATCCAATTATGACAGATTTACCTCAAGGAATTCAAAGAAGGCAACATCTCAGAGTTTACTATGAAACTCTTTTAGAAAATACTGAACAGCATCAATTACTTGCCCCTTTTATTTCTCCTAATGAAGTTTTACAAAGAATACATGGTACGGGTACTTATGACTAATCTTTTACCCTCTCTACTCTTCTGGTGGTTGGGGTTCCACGTTGTATGAAGTTAAGGCCAAGCTGTCTAGTAATGACTAATGCAATAACCAAGCATACCACCTAGGCAATTAGAGTTCAAACTGAGGGAGGATTTCTGATAACTTTATACACTATTATTGTATAAGACATTTGCTATATTTTATGTTTGATAGTAAGGAGGTCTACTTAAGAAGTAAATGGAAGGTATTCTATTTAATTATGTAGATTTTGAGATTGCCATACATAATTGTATTGTACATGCATTCAAGTAGTCAAACGATAAATACAAAATAACTTCAAAGCTTGGGGAGGGATCTTAGAAATGATTTGGTCCAGTTCCCTATCCAATTTAAGATTCTCCTCAGTTTTTCAAAAATGAGTACTCTTAAAACATACAAAATGAAGACTCATACACACTCTTTCATGTTGATGAAACGTTTTAAGAATCTTCTAATACACAACACTTAAATGGTATACACAGTCATCCAGAAAAGTGATTTCCTCATTTATTATTCTGAATGACTCCTTCCTGATAGATGTTTTGTGGTTACCTGATTTATGCTGTTGATCGCTGAATGGTCACTGGAATAGCGCACTGCCACAGGAATCCAGGATTTGTGATTTAGTTCTTTTAGTTGCTGTTCACTTAGGTCTCGACTGCGATGCACTTCTCAGATGGTGGGGGCTTCTGAAAAACATGTATTTGCAAATAAGATGAGGAGCAACGAGAGGTAGATTTAACACAGACCTAAGTCAGTTTTAGCAAGTAATCAAGGAAGCCTATGTAAAATTTAATATGAATAACGAATATATTAGAATCAATTTGTAAATTTTAATTTGGCGGAAATGGGAAAAGATTAAAAGGAGGTAGGTTAGGTGGTCTGAAGCTTAGCATAAGGTATATACATGAAAAAGGAAGGGTCATCTACATGGGATATGAAGCAGAATCAACAGTTATGAATGGAAAGACTGGTAAAAGCTCAGTCTTCATCTTCTTGCTGAAGATGAATACCTATCTCTGGAGGGTTCTAAGGCTTAATCATTTTCATTACTACTACTTTTTTGTTGACAGTGGTTAGATACCACTTGACACAAAATGAATTCTGTCTTCCAGATGTCATTTTACTACAGGTATGAAGAAAAGACTATCCAATTATTTCTCTATGGCACGTAGTATATGTAGCCATAATCTTCAAAATCACAGTTTCATAAATTCATGACTACTTTTTTATTCAGTTTTCACCCTATGTCTTTTTGACCATTTGATGACTTTCAGATCTTGCTCCCTTTGAATACCTATTTTACTGTTTTCCTCTAATACAGTAGTAGTTTCTATTTTGGAAAGGCAGAATCTCATTTTGTTGTTTCCACTCTATGTTTCTAAAATGTCTAATTACTTTTATATTGCTTTGCTTCCCTTACTGCCATTTGCATCACTTCCCAATTTAATATAAGCTGTGATTCTCATTAACGAGCTTTTTAATCACACTTCCACATCATTAATGCAGCAACAATAAAAAAAAGAATGATAACACTGATCCTTCCAGCACCTATAATCCTCAACTTGACCCATTTTACTTTATAGTTTATCTATATTTTTTAAGGTTTTCCAGCTAGCTTTGAATCCATGTGATTCTACTTATATCCCGGACAATCTGAATAAACTGTACGTACATTCCCTCAGACATGGCATCAAAGCTTCATTAATTTGAGAAATACTACACCTACTATGTATTTTTCATTTAATGAAATTATATTAAAAACTTGTATTTTCAGACTCTTAATACTGGCACAACTTTTCATGTAATGAATACAAATGACACAATGATTTTATTTTCTGAATACTGCACTTTTTAAACTTTTAATTTTGGAATAATTTTAGACTTACAAAAATGTTATAACCATAGTTCAATGAGTTTCCTTATATTCTTCCCAATTTTCCCTTACATTACCTTAGTAATTAACTTTGATACACTGTTAGTAATGACAGACTTCATTTAGACTCCACCTATTTTTCCTTTGTCCTTTTTCCGTGACAGGATCTAGGATAGCATATTACATTTAGAGATCATGTCTGAGTCTCTATCTATGAAAGTTTCTCAGTCTTTCCTTGTTTATTATTTTGATTCTTTATTGAATAGTGTAGGCCATTTATTTTGTAGAATGTTGCTCATATGGGTTAGTCTGACTTTTCTCAGATTAGAGTTATGATTTTTTTTAGACTACACAGAGGCAAAATGCCCTTCTGGATGCATCACTGAGGGTAGATAGCACTAACATGACTTATCACTGCTGATAATAACTTTGTTAAAGTGGTATTTACACTTGTTTCATGCATTCTCAGGTTATTATCATGCCCACAGGAGAGTAAAACTTCATTCTTGGGGGTTAAAAAACTCAAACTCCTTTTATGGATAAAACATGAATATATAGAATACATATAAAGATGTACAGAATATCTGTGGTATTAAAATTAAATTCCGTTGGGGGTAGGGGAAGATTAAGGAAAAGTGCCCAAAAAGGTTCCTGTGTATGTCTGTTGAGGGAGAGAAGAGGTATTAAAACAACAACAAAAAAAGATACTGCTCTATTCATTGGAGGCAAGTCACTAAGCCAGCCAACATTAATGAGGAAGGGGATTAGGCTCTGTATCCTAGAGGAGGGAATATTTACAAACAATGCTTAGAATTTTTCCATAAGGATACTCTTTTATATTTTCTCTTTAAGTCATCATTTTGGTCCATTTTCTGGTAATAGTTTGGGTCTTCCAAGAAGCAGATACTGAAATGGGGTTGGACATGCAAAAGATTTATTAGTGGATTTACCTATACAATGTAACAAAATGGAGTAGAAAAGAACACAAGGGACCATGGAGATGGACCAAGGAGATGGATCACAGGTGAATTGGTAGTGCGTTACCCAAGGGGAATACAAAATGTAAAAGACATAACAATAAAAATATATTTTAAAAAAATGTAACAAGAGAAAAACAGGGAAGGCAAGAGGGCCTTCAGACTGTCACGCAGTTCTGCTGTGTGTGATAGAGAAAGGAAAGGGAGAACAGCATAAGAAGCACAGTTCTAAGAAAGTTTTGGCCATCCAAATGGAGAGCCCTGGGCCAAAGTATCCCATTAAAGGAGTCCTATGTCTCATAGGGAAGGACCTATATAACAACACTCACCACATGTAGTCATAGTTCAAAAGGATCACTTGAGAATCTTGGTCTTTGTACAAACTTGGGCATGGGATTTAATGGGCAGAATGCAGGGCCATCAATCAACTGAAGCAGGAATTCTAACTATTCATTCCCAGTATAGTCTATAATTTTATAATCTTATTAAAACACTAGAAAATACTTTTGAAGGAATACTACCTAATTCCTTCTCCAAGCCACAAAGTGTCTTTTTTTCAATATAATTATGTATAATAACCTATACATAATATGTTCAAAAACCAACATTTGGAACCATACCTTTGCTTTTCCATTTATAATACTACTTTAATGACTTCTGGCATTCAAAAATGACAATTATAAACTTTGAATTAAATATATTAAATCAACTATTTGAAAGTACATCAACAGCAGGTAGAAATTGAAGTGGACATAACCTGTGAAAGAAGGGAAGCCAATAGATTAAATCTATATATTTTTTCCTGTCTTTTCTAATAAGATTATTTCCCAGGCTGCTTGATTCACAAGCAAAAGAAACTATTTTTTGGTTTTTATGCAATAAATGTTTAGGATATTAGTTTTTTGTTATCTTTTTTTTTTTTTATTTGACTGGGAAATCAGTTGTCTTCCTTGCCATGAAGGCTCACTTCATATTCATGCTCCTTGCTTGATCCATCCCAACCATTTGGCTTATGGCCCCGGCTATCTAATCAAAAATAGCAATGGAGTTTCTAAAGGACCTGGATTTATCCCCCCACCCTAAAGATTAGAATCCATTTTGGGAATAGAGCTTAATTTAAAAGCATCAGTTTGGGGGGTGATAAGAGTCAGAAGTTGGATTTTGAGGTAGCTGGCATAGTTGGAAATTGAAAACAGTCATCTCCAAAAAGGGAAGTCACAGAAGCATGAGGACGTGGAGGCGGTAACTCTAAAACCTACATAACACCGGTCCTAAAATCCTTGGCAGAGTTTTGAATTGTCTATGCTCATAATGATAACCAAGAAACCTAGAGGAACGCAATGAACAAAAGACAAAAATAGCTAAGTAGAAATTTCAACAGATTACTGTGACAATGAGTTCAAGTTTGGAGAATGAATCCCTTACAGTTAGTGAGTTTTAATAAACACCTCTGATTTTCTAGAAATCCCAGAAGGCGTATCCTTTAAGAGTAAGATTCATTCCCAAGACCAAAGGAAAAACTGAAATAAGTAAATATGAACCACACCTAAAACCAAGTTTCCACAGAATCACGGATTCTACCAGTTATTTAACCACTGGTTATAACAATATTCAAAACACTCTTCAGGTAAGAAAACAAAATCAACAGTGTCTTACATATGTTATCCATAATGGTAATATACCATTGAAAAAAATTCAAGATAAATGAAAAATCTGACCTACAGTCAGAAAAAAACAAAACAACAGAAAAAGACTCACTGACAACCCAGATGTTGGTTTTAATAGACAAAGAATCTAATGTAGATATGATATATAACTCTACATGTAGATAGAGATGTAGATAGAGACACAGATACATAGATACAGTGGGCAAATATATGGAGAATCTCAGCTGAAATGTGAAAACAGAGTAAGCTTAAATGGAAATGCTAGAACTGAAAATTATCTGAAATAATGTTATTAATGGCAGATTGAATAGTGTAGAAAAAAGGGTTCTGTGTCCTTGAAGACTACTCAATAGGAATTATCCAACTGAAACACAAAGAGGAAAAAAAGTGTAAAAATTAACTGATCATCAATGACATGTGTGATCAAGAGTAAGCAGTCTAGCACACATCTGGAAACAAAACGGTGGAAACAGATCTGAAGAAGTGTGAACCTACACCTCTAAATCATACATAGTGTTGTAAATCAACATTACCTCAATAAAAAAATAATACAAAAAATCAAATAATTAAGTGGAGGGACACTACATCAATAGTCCTACTGGGCTTGGAGGTGAGAGCACCCCTATGCACCTCAGAAACCAGCACAGTCTGTACCAAAAGAGAAACAGAGGAGATTTGTGTTTCACTGGAAAGGGGGTGGATGGAGAAAATGCCTGGAGGTTGCAGTACAAGATTGGGAACACACAGGCGACAGGTCTATTAGCCAAATGAGCTAGAGAGCAGGGAGGAGGAGGGCAGGGTCTGTAGAGGGGAGAGTAAAAATGGTGTGGAGGCACATACCCTTGATCCAGGTGAAGCCTTTATAGAAGAGCTGGGGTGTTAATCTTAGGCCATGATAAGCAATAAGGAGAACAAGAGAGAAGGTGCTCTAAAACTCCTGCTCTCCCACTTCTTTGAACACATACAGCCCCCTTGAAGTACACTAACAGCAGACAGACTACTGAGTGTCAGATCTGGAGAAAAGCTACCATCAGTGCTACAAACACAAGCCAGTCCCTCCCAGAGCACATGATCCCTCTACACTCCTTTTCTACGCTGATGATAGAAATAACAACAAAGACCTAAAAAAGCCAGAAAGGCCAAAAACTCAAATCAAATCGAGCCATAGCCTCATCCTAGAAAAATATAAGTAGTTCAATTCTCTTAAGTTACTGATTTACTTATGTATAAACAACAGGAAAATTTAATGTAGCACAACTGACACAAAACACATGGCAACTCAAGAACTCAGGGAGGGCTTCCCTGGTGGCCTACAGGTTAACTCTCAGTGCTATCACCACTACAGCCTGAATTCAATCCCCAGACAGGGAGCTAACCCACATATGGTGCAGCAGACCTCTTCTGTCTCACCTGCTGCTAACCTTAGTAGTGTATTTTGGTAGATCCACCTTCTCTGCTCCCTACTCTGTCTCTGGTAAATCCTCACTCCTCTGTGCCTCAGGTCTATATCCCAGTTCTTATATGCTAAATAACCAAAAAAAAAAAAAAAAAAAAAAAAAAAAAAAAAAAAAAAAAAAAAAAAAGACAAAAGACCTCAAGGTAATATGAAATCTCAAGGAGCAAACAACTTTCCAGAATCCAATCACAAAAACAGGGAAGATAATAGCTCACTCTCAGGTAGAGAGTTCAAAATAGTAACAAAGAAACTCAGAGAGATAGAAAAACACTCATAAAGTCAAGTCAAAAGGTTGCAAGAGAACTCAGAAAAGCTAATCAAAGATTTACAACAAAACTCAAAAAGACAAATTAATGAACTGAGAAATATAATTAACAGAAGGCAGAAATTGAAATTTTTAAGAAAATGGCAGATTAAAGACATGAAGAACTCAATAATGAAATCAAGATTGCTAGAAAAAGGCCTGAAAGCAGAACAAAGCAAACTGAGGAAACAGTGCATTCAATGAGAGCAAAGTACAAATGATTCAGGGAGATAAATAGAAATAGGAGAAAAATGACATGAAGAAGCACTATAAGAACTATCCATTAGGAAATGGGTATTCCAGAAAGGAAAGAGAGAAAAGGGGTAACACAGAGTTTATTCAAAAAAATAATAGCAGAAAACTTCCCAAACTAGGGAAGGAACTGAATATACAAGTCTAAAAAACCAGTGAAATACCTAGTTATCTAAATGCAAAGATTTGTATACCAAGACCCATAGCAGAGAAACTATCAAGAGTTCAAGACAAAGAATACTGAAGATGGCTAGGAGACAAAAGGAGGTTACCTAATCTCCTCAACTCTTCTGTCACACTGAAAAGGAGGGAAAACTTCCAAACACACTGTGTGAAGCCAACATTACCCTGATTCTGAAATCACAAAAGAAAACTACAGCCCAAGATCTCTGAGAGACATACATAGAAAAATCCTCAACAGAATAATAGCAAACCAATTCAAAATACATTAAAAGAATCATACACTACGATCAACTGGGATTTATTCCAGGGATATAAGGGTGGTGCACCATACACATCAATAAACATACCACGTCAACAAAAGACAAAAAAAAAAAAAAGGTATCTCAATAGATGCAGAAAAGGCATTTGACAAGATGCAACATCTTTTTTATGATAAAAATCCTTAATAAAATCAGTATAGAAGGCCATATAAAACAAACCTATAGCCATCATCATACTTAATGGTGAAAAACTGAAAACTTTTCCTCTAACATCAGCAATAAGTCAAATATGTCCACTCTCACATCTATTCAGCATAGTGTTGGAATTTCCACAAGAACAACTGGACAAGAATGAAGAAGGTATTTAGAACTCTCACTATTTGCAGTTGATATGATAATATACATATAAAACCCCAAGAACTCCAGTAAAAAAAAAGGCTATTAGAAATTTTTAAAAAAGAATAAAGTAGCAGGTTACAAAATCAATATGCAAAAATTCATTACATTTCTCTACATAAATATAGAACTATCAGAAACAGAAATCAGTTAAACAATCTCATTTACAATTGTATCAAAAAAATTTAATTACCTTGGAATAAATTTAACCAAAGAAGTGAAAGACTTGCATACCAAAAGTGACAAGACACTGTTGAAGGAAACAGAAGACAAAAAAATCGGAAGGTATTCTGTGTTCATTAATTGGAAGAATTAACACCACTAAAATAGCTCTATCACCTAAAACAATATACAGATTCAGTGTAATCCCAATCAAAATTCCAAGAGCATTCTTCACAGAAATAAAAAAAAAAAATTATTTGGAACTACAAAAAACCCCAAATAGCAAAACACTCAAGAAAATAGGGCAGAAGTGGAAATACCATATTTCCTGGTTTCAAACTATTAAAAGTGACAGTAATTAAAACAGGTTGTTACTGAAGTTAAAACAGACACACAGATCACTGGAACAGAACTGAGAGCCCAGAAATAAAATCACACTTATATATGGACAACAAACTTAGAAAAAAGGAGTTTAAAATAGAGAAAGTAAAGTCTCATGCAAAAGAATGTTAGTAGAGCAATATTTAACACCATACACAAAAATTTACTCAAAATGGGTTAAAGCCTTGGATGTAAAGACCTGAAACCATAACATACTTAGAACATAGCATAGGTGATACACTCCTTGACATCAGCCTTAGAGATGCATTTGAGGACTGACTCCAAAGGCAACAGAAACAGAAGCAAAAATAAATGGAACTACATCAGACTAAAAAGTGTCTGTAGAGAGAAAGCAATTTGCATTAAAAGGAAAAGACTGAATGGGAAAGGTAGCTGCATTTCATACTTCTGACAAGGGGTTAATATCCAAAATACACAAAGAAGACAAAGTCCAACAACAACAACAAAAAAACCCCACAAAATTTTAAAATAAGAAAATCTGAACAGACACTTCAAAAAAGACATACAGATAGCCAATAGATGTTCATCATTTATTAGAAAAATGCAAATAAAAACAATGAGATATCCCCTTATACCTGTGATAATGACTATTATCCAATAGACAAGAAACAAGTGTTGAAGATGATGTAGAGAGAAGTGAAACCTGTACACTGGTGGTACAAATATAAACTGATGAAAACATTATATAGTGGTATAGGGGTTCTTTGAAAAACTAAAAATAGAAATTCCCTATGATCAGTTTTAAGAATATTTACCCCAAAATACAAAAACACTAATTTGAAGAGATACAGCCAAGATCTGGTAACAATTTAGGTGCCCACTGAAAGACAAATGAATAAAGATGTGGTATATGTACAGGAAGTGATACTATACAGCTATTTACATCTATACACTATACCTAAGAGTATTATGCTTAGTGAAATAAGTCATACAGAGAAAGATAAACACCTTATTATTTCAGTCATGTGGTATATAGAGAAATCAAACAGGTGAACTAAATTAAAAAAATAAGACTTCTGGATTATAAGACCAATTAGAGATACCAGAAAGGAGGGAGAGGGAGCTAGTAAAATGGAACAGAGGAGACAGTGGTATGAAAAAAGACATAAGTGGATATTTAGCGGTGAACTTAATGTAGTGTATATACACATGCTGATTCATGATGATACACAGCTGAAATTTACATGTTATAATGCAATATTACTTAAAATACTTGTAAATCATGCATCTAGTAAAGATTTAATATCCAAAATACATAAAAAAGCTTCTACAATTCGGCAATAGAATACCAAATAACTTGACTACAAAATAGGAAAAGTAATTGAACAGACATTTCTCCAAAGAAGATAAACCAAATGGTAATAAGCATATGAGAAGATGCCCAACCTTACTAATCTTTAGGAAAATAAAGTCAAAACCACAATGTGTCAACTCATACCTGATAGGATGGCTACTATGACCAAAAAAAATAACAGTCTTAGAAAGGCTATTCAAATGTAATGCTACAACAGGTATAAACAATGAGAACATTATGGATTAGTTATAAAAACCACTCACAAAAAGATAAATACTGTATAATTACAAGAGGTAGCTAGTAGTCAAATCCACAGAGACAGAAAGGAGAAGGTGGTTTACTGGGGATTTGGGGAAAAGGGAATGGAGATTTGTTATTTAAGGGGTATAGTTTCAATATTACAAGATGAATTCTAGAGATTAGTTTCACAACAATGTACGTGTACTTAACACTACTGACTATACTTAAAATGTTTATGACAGTTAATTTTACATCACTTTACCACAATTTTAAAAATAATCAACTGCTTAAGGCAAAACTAACAACTGTGGAGTTTATGTGTGGATATAAAATATATGACAGATAGTATAAAGTATGAGAGGGAAGTAAAGAGAATAACACCACTACAAGGTTCTTGCATTATAAGTAGTAGCATGATATTGATCAAAGTAAAAGTGTGACAACTTAAGTGCATATAATCTCTAAAGCAGTGATGAAATAACACAAATAAGTATTAACAAAAAAGCCAAATAAGCAGAATTAAAAAAAATACTTGATTATCCTTAAAGAAGATAGGAGAGGAGGAACAAAGCAGTAAACAAAGACTAGAGGGGGCATTTAGAAAATAAATATCAAAGTGATACTTAAATAAAATTAACAATTAAATGGAAATAGACAAAACACACCAATTAAAAATTGCTACTTTTAGGTAAGACACTGACAAATATTAACAGCCCCGTTTGCCAACTCTTTCTAAAAATAAGGTTCCAATATGAAAAACTGTATTATAGATACGATGACTCCATTTTCCAGAGTTCTGATTTTCCCATATATCATGGCTATATACAAAATTATTTTGTGCTAATATCTGTTCTATTATTGCTATCTGTATTACAAATGTTTAATAAATGCTTCCAATGAGTCCTACTATCAATAGTACTTCTCCATGACAAAAGATGAAGTTATAAAACCAAGAAAATTTCTATCAAGTGGGTTGTTTTAAAGGGAATTTTTCTTCTTCAGTGAATTTTAACCATTTTTCCCTAAATCAAGTGTCATTTTTTAACATCCTTCCAAAATATGTATCTTTTCCAAGATATGTATTGCTTACAAGATATGTATCTCTTCAAATTTATAGATTTTATAGGGCTTAATGGTAAAACAGATTATTAAGTTTTTCATAAAAATTATTCACATGCCAAGCCAGTTTCATTAACATATTTATTAAATGGCAGGGAGGAGTAATGGAGGAAGAAAGCGGAAATGAAACCATTCCCCGTATCTATTACTATATAATCACTCCCCTCTCTTTCATAGTCTTTAATGAAAAAGTATTTTTGTGGGCCAGTCCTTATATTCCTTCACAAATAAATTGTATATTCAGTTCCCATATTGCTGTTGCTAATACACTAGATTATCTAATACAGATTGAAAGTAAATGAAAGTAAATGGGAAAGTAAATGGTTAACTGATATTTTTAGCGTGAAAACCAAGATTCTGTATTAAGTATTGTAATGCTGTAAATTTACTTTTGTCCCAAGATAAAACTTATCTTAAAGCAGTTACAATTCCCATATCATTTATGTTTTTTATCTTAAGCAAATCTGAAATTCCTAGGTAATTCAAACCGCAAATAGCAGCAATGAAACAGAGTGAATTCATTTCTTAAAAGACCGAAAAAGGTGAAACTGGCATTAATTTGTATAAAAAGTTGGTGATACTGACATAACTGATGATGGGAAGTAAATAAGCCTGAGTCTCCTTCATGTGAGCATAAAAAAAGGACACAAAATATTTTATTATGCAGAACAACAGCTAGAGTACATACCCATTTCCCCTAGTTAATAGAATAGCAACCTTTTTTAGGTATTCACCCTTTAGAAAAGTTACACAAAACTGAAGTTACCTGGATTTGTCTAAGCCCATTCCTAGGTAATTAATAATCCCTTTCTAGCTTGCAATCATTAAAGAGATGAGGATATGACCCAATCACTAAGTCAAGAAGGTATGCATGCTGGAAGGCTTCTGAGAAAGATTTCCTTATGCTTACAGAGGAAAACACATGAAGACATGGTGTTTTCTTTTGTTAAATGCTGGTTTAATTGGATTTGAAAATTAAAACTGAAGTGGTCATCTTATCACCATAAGGAAACCTAATCTGGAGACAAGGGTTAACATTTTAAGTAGAAAGGAAAAAAAAGAAAAAAAATTTGGGTTGGGATAATGGATCTACCATCTGAAATATCCAGCCTGGGAGGTACCCTATCTTGAAACTTCTCTTCGAGAATATTTTCTAAATTTTTAAGTAATTTTGAGGTTTTAAAAATTTTTATTGTAATTAATATTATTCTTAATGTGTACTTAACAGTATCTGGCACTGTACTAAGTGGCTGCGCCTGAATTTCTCTTTTTACCACAACAAATCATATCAGAAAGCTATCATGATGCCCAGTTAACAGAAGATGAAACTTATCCATTTAAACTACATTATCCACAGTCACATAGCTAATAAATAGCACAGATGAGAATTTGTAAGTTTTTTAATTCAAAGTTAGACTTTTAGCTAGGTAACTCTTGAGCTACTGATCCAATGTTAGTTTACTAACTCCACACACACACAAAAAAAATTGACAAAATATTGTGAGGTATGTACTCCCCTAGTTTCCTGAAAATTCTATTCAAATAAAACAAAATTAGAAGAGGCAGTATCTTCTATAGTATATGAGTACAAATATCAAGCCAATCCTACAAACAGACCTGGCAACAGTGTTTTCAACTTGGTAATATCCTCACTAAATAAGTAATATGCCCTATCTACTTCAGTAGCTTTAGTTTTAGAGTAGCTTGGAAAGCAGAGCAGATTGCAAAGATGTTTTATGGGTTGGAGATGTATGAATCACTTTTGTCAGGTCTGCATCTGTTGGGATATACAGGAAGGTCACCTTTGACTAATAGGAATTCTCAAGAGTGTAGCAGCAATCATATGTTCAGAATGACTGTTAATTCTAATTGCAATTATGATATGGTTAAGGGCCTGCTTAGAAATCACCAATTACTATAAATAAACAAATATTTACTGTGTATTCTCCTAAGTACATAGTACTGTGCTAAATGTAGGAGGCACGAAAGAAACATGAACTATCCTCAAGGAATACACACATTTTTTTGCAAGATGAGATTAAAATTCCCAAAATAATGAGAGCACGATGCAAGGAATTATTTCATTAAATACATAATAATATCATAGTGAATAAGGAGTTTATGAAAGAGAAAGAGATCCATAATCAGGTTTCAAATGTGTATCTATATACCACCTTACAATTTTGAAAAAGCATTTGCAATCCCATCTGATAGTCACAAAAATGCATAAAGGTAGAAAAGGCAAGTAACATTTAAACAAGGATGGCAATGACATTAATGACAACCTCCAGTGTATCACTGTATAAAGCACTTTTCACCCTTTCTCATTTTATTCTCAACAAAAATTCCATGTGATAAGAACTACTATCCCCATTTCTAAATGCTGAAACCGAATTAAATGAAATGATTGAGAACACACAACTAGTAATTCACACTTTTAATACTTAACACTAGCATAGTTAAGAGTTCTTCTGTTAAATTTTATCAATATGAAATGACTCTCCAAAATCTATGAATATCTTACTTCTATAAAGAAAACCTTTCCTTATTTTGTCTGAAATGGGCTGGAGCAAAACTTCAATACAACTAACCTTACATAAAACATCACAAAGCTCACTGAGGAATAGTTTTAAATATAGGTCAATATAACAGAGCCAAAACCATATCATCAGACACAATCTACACAAGACAAGGTAGTTACACTGTGACAAAATACAAGGTGAACCTTCTACCCTTGTTGCCCCATGCAGAACTGCAGGGAACAAGAATGGTGGCTGAACAGGCTTCTTAAGTTTAGCAGACCAACATACCCTTTCTTATAATTAGTTGTTGAGGAAGTGACGCTACAAAAATATAGTTGTTTGCTATGCAACATTTTAAAAATTGTCTTTTTCTTTAGTTATATCAGTTCTTTGTATATTCTGGACATTATAGCCTTATCAGCTATATAGTTTGCAAATATTAACTCCCATTCTGTGGGTTGTCTTCATTCTGATGCACTGGTTCATTGAGGCACAGGTTTAAGGGTTTTTTTCACTGTAATTTAGTTCAATGTTTTTTAATTGTCTGTGCGTTTAATGTCCTATTTAAGAAACCATCCCAAATTCAATGTCATGAAGATCTGTTTCTGTTTTCTTCTAAAAGTTTTATACTTTTACCTCTAAAATTCAGGTATTTAATCCATTGTGAGCTAATGTTGTTTATTGTATAAGGTAAGGATTCACCTCTATTGTTTTGCATGTGGATATCATTTTCTGACCACCATTTGTTGAAAAGAATATTCTTTCCCCCCACTGAATGATACTGGCAACTTTGTTGGAAATCATTTGGCTATCAAGGAAAGGTTTCTTTCTAGGTTCTGACTGTATGTCTACACTTAAGCCAGTACCAAACTTAATTATTACAGTAGCTTTGTACTAAAGTAACACAGTTGTGTCCCCCAACTTTGTTTTTCAAGACTGTGTTGACAAATTCCATAAGAACTTTCAGGATAAGTTTTTCTATTTCCGCAAAAAAAAAAAAAAAAAAAAAAAATTATTAGGATTTTCATAGTGATTGAATGAAATGTACATTTCTTTGGTAAACTTTTGTCATCTTAACAATATTGGTTTTTCAACCCATGTACATGAGATATCTTTGTTTATTTATGTCTTTAATTTTTTTCCAGCAATGATTTTAGTATACAAATCTTCTACTTCCTTGGTTAACTTTACTCCTAAGTAGGTTGTTTTAATTTTGGACACTACTACAAATGGAATTGTCTCAATTTCCTTAAGAAATTTTCCCCTTTCCTTATTTTTCTTTTCACTTGTTCATTGCCAGTGTACAAAATATGCACTGATTTTTATGTGCTGATTTTGTCATTAACTTGGGGATTAAAATTAACATCTTAAAGTTATAAAATCCTACTTTGAATAGTACCAAATTAATTTCAATAGTATAAAAGCACTCTGTTCCTATACTTCATCAATTTCCCTTTTTATCATTATTGTCATAGATAATATATTTTTGTATTGTTAAGCAGTGACAAAAATTCATAATCATACTCATCTGCCACATAACATTTCAGTCAATATATATTTGGGACCACTACGTATAGGATGGTGTGCTTGATTTACTTTGTGTTCTTTTATTTATCATGGCCCCTAAATGTACAAAATTCACTGCTAACATTGTCAGTAAGAGACCACATCAAATGACTGACCTGTAAACAAAATTAAAAGTGACTAAGGACAACAAAAGTGGAAAATCAGCAATGCATATTGCTTACCAGTCAGGCATGCCTCACTCTACATAACCATGATCTTAAAGAATAAGGACAAAATAATGGTAGCTATTAAAGGATCTGCCTCATTGAAAGCACAAGAATAAAAAAAAATTCTAGAACGGTCCATATCAGATATGGAGACACTACTAATGACTTGGATTTTAAACCAGACACAGAAGCGTATCCTGGGTCTCCCCGGTGGCGCAGCGGTTAAGCGCTGCGCTGTGGAGCTGTCGGCAGCGGCGACGCGAGTTCGATGCCCAGCCAGGGAGAATCCCACATGGTGTGGCAGACCTCTCCTGCCTCACCTGCTGCTCCCCTCAGCAGTGTACTTCTGATCTGCCTGTTCTGCTCCCCACTCTGTCTCTGGTGAACCCTCTCGCCGCCCCACGCCTCTGGCCTGTACCCCAGCTTGTATGTATAAATAAAATAAAAATCTAAAAAAAAAAAAAAAAAAAAAAAGAAGCGTATCCTCTTAGCACTGTGATTATCATGACCAAAGCAAAACGCTTGTTGTGAGGTTTGTGAGGTTTTAAAAGTTGGGACTAACTAAGATATAGAATTCCTATCTACCTTTAGGAAGTCTAAATGATTCAAGGATCATTATTCATCACATAATCTGAAATGGGGATGTAAAGATAGCTGAAACATTTTTGGAAACTAAGGTGATTATGAGGGGAAATTACTTGCCAGAATAAATCTTCAATATCAATGAACTCTTCCTATTCTGGAAACAGATGGCTGAAAGGACTTTCATCCATAAGGAGGCCAAATAGATACTGGGTTTCAAGGTATTTAAGAACAGGAGATATCAGGCCTCCCTGGTGGTGCAAAGGGTTAAGTGCAGCACTATGAAGCTATCCAGAGCCACTGCAGCAAGAGTTCAATCCCTGGCCAGGGAGATTACCACATGGCACAGCAGATCTCTCCTGCCTCGCCCGCTGCTCCCCTCAGCAGGGTACTTCAGTCAATCTGCCTGTTCTGCTCCCCACTCTGTCTCTGGTGAATCCTCTCACCACTGCACACCTCTGGCCTACACCCCAGCTCGTATGCATAAATAAATAAATCTTAAAAAAAAAAAGTACAGGAGATGTCTTTCTTGGGGCAATGCTGCGTGCTACTAATTAAAACTTTCTCTGATCTGGCAGTGAGAATCTCAGGCGTTTAACACTTTGTGGTCCGCTCATCTATTAGTACGTGTTTTTGTCACCAGTATCAGGTGGCCGCTCACGTATTAATACGTGTTCATCTAGTCTCTGGTTTTTCACACCACGGTGGATTTATTTGGAACTATTAGGAGCTACTTCTTTGATAGTACTCAGTCTAGAAGCTTTACACATTGTTTTGGTGAATGTGTAAGGTGTTTTATGAGAGATATTACAGTTTTTTTAACCTGTGACATTTATTGTTACCATTATGCAATCATGGCTGCTGAGAATAGAGGGGAATGAGCAAAAATGAAATTTTACAAGAAGTTTTTGCGATAATTTGGAAGACTTTCAATGGACATGAAAAAGCATAGCGAAAATAGCTAGCGCTGGGAGCAAGAAAATTCCTCAGGTTGTGTAGAGTATGTGCAGCCAAGAAAAAGAGAAGTGAAACCCGCTTTATTTGTGGATTTTATTGTGTTCCACTCCATAGAGGGACATGTTTTGAACAATACCACACTCTAATTGATTACTCTGGTATATAATCTCTATGATTTAAAATTTCATTAAAATATATCCAGTAGTTCAGGAGCTGTGTTTTATTGAATGCTTATACCATTCATGCGGTGGCACAGAAAATGGCTGGCCCCAAGGGATGGTAAATTTAAAGGGCACCGGCACACAAAGTGTTAAGCATATCAGTGGACCCACTGGCAGTATACTATAGGGCAAATAGGTTGTTACAGATGACCCATCTCCTCTTCCCAGATCCTCTCCTGAATTGCTATACCAGTGAAATGCAGTACTATTTGGGGAATAACAAGCCTTTCAAGATTTTGCTTATTCTTGATATTGATGATCTTCATTTTAATATCAAAGTTGTATTTCTCCCTCCAAACACTACATCTTTGATCTAACCAAGGGATCAAGGAATTGTAGGAACTTAATGCCTACTACCTACCTGATGAAACCTTTATCCAAGCTATTGCTTCAATTGAAGAAGACACTACTGAAATTCTGGAAGGATTACATCTATAACTGCATCATGAACCTTGCTTGGGCTTAGGGTAACATCACCAAGAAGTGGCATCTGAATGAAGACACTCAAGAGATTATTCCATAACAAAGGACTTGCCAAGGCTAAGGAGGTTGCAAAAGTCAGTAAGGCAGTGGTTGAGATGGCAAGTAACTTTAAACTGAATATAAATGAGGATGACATTGAAGAGCTCCTAGAAGTGCTTTAAGGAATTGACTAATGGGAAGTTACTGGAATTGGAGCCAGAATGTACTGCTGAAGAGGAAGCAAAAGAAAACTGCAGAAGAAAAATAAGAATCCGAAGAAAATTCACAGTGAAGGATTTAGTGGACACTTTTTCAGAGCTTAACAAACATGTTTAAAAGTTTGAAAACATGGACTCCAACACTGAAAGGTTTTCATTAACAGAGGAGAATGTCCATGGTGCAGTTTCTGCTTACAAGCCAATTTATAAAATAAGCAAACTATCATGAACACATTTCTGAAAAGAGCAATACTTCCTCAAGAAGATTTTCAAGCTTCAGAACATATTCCAGAAGGCGGCACTGTTATCACAGATGACAGCACCATGGTAGTTACTGCCCCTGAAGACACTCCAGTGGGATGAGATGTGGAGAAAGAAGACAGCGATACTGACGAGCCTGAGCCTGTGTGGCTTAGGTTAATGTACATGTTTGTGACAGTTTTTAACAAAGATGTCTCAAAAGTAAAAAATATTTATTAGAAAAATAAACAGAATAAGGATATAAAAAGTAGTTTTTATAGCTGAACAGTGTTCTAAGCTATTACAAAAGTGAAAAATTGAAAAAATTACCTTGTAAGAAGAGTAACTTATCACTCTTTAAAAATTTATTATTGAAGAAAAAAATTTGAGATAAATTTAATGTGGCCTGAATGTACAGTGTTTATAAAGTCTATAGCAGTGTACATCCTAGGTCTTCACACCCATTCAGGGCAGAAGAAAAAAAACAAGTATCTGGTGTCTCAAGGTCTACCAGATCCACCAAAACAGAAAATCTCCAACATAATCAAAATCCCCTGTCTTTCCTTGCATAAAGCAGTCACTCCACAAATGCATGCCACTATCTCCACAACCACGCAGGGCAAAGGAAAAGGAGATGGTAGCTTGTTCATGCTAGTTCACTCTCACAGAATTTCAGCAGTCGCTCCCTCATCAAGCACTCCTCTGGCTGCTGTCTGATCAGATTCCAGTGTTCTGAGGGAACTCTTCCTCCCCTTCTTTTAATATTTATTTTGGTTGGAGACTAAGCCCAAAAACTTCCTACCTATCATTTTCATGACATCACCCCACTCCCTTCTTTATACATTTTTCCATATTCACTGACAGTAAAAATCTACTCAATAAGTACAACCAAGTTCATTTTCATAGGAAAGTATTTTCAGAAGAAAGGCAACAGTCACGGAACCATGTAAATTTTATCAACAATAAGGCTTTTCTATCTCAAAAGGTTAAAACTGTCATCTGATTCATATGACATTGTCAAAGTAAGAAAAATTATAGACATGGAGAACAGATTAGATGGAGAACAGATTAGAGGCAGCCAACAGTTAGCAACTAGGATAAAGGTGGAAAGTTTGTGCCTCTCAGAAATGTTGCATGAGGAATCCTTGCTGTGATCAAATAGCTACATATCCTGAATGTAATGCTGGTTACCTGAATCTACACGTGTGATACAACTGCACAGAAATAAATGCACATACATATATGTGCACAAATCAGCGTATGTAAAACTGGTGAAATGTGAGTAAGGCTAGTGACAGTTTCTTGGTTGTGATATTATATTCAGTTACATAAAATACAGTTACCACTGTGGTTAACCAGGTGAGGTATACAAGAGCTCTCCTTGTACTGTTATTTGCAACTAAACGTGAATCTAAAAGTTCCAAACAAAAGACTTAAAAAAAAAAATTAAGGCTAATAATTTAAATGTCATTAAGTATGGTGTGAAAAAGAACTTTCCTGTGATCAAAAACATTTTGCTGCTTCTTTTGGCTCTAAGATACTGCAGCTTTCTGTCTCTCATAAAAGGGACTGTCACAATACTGCTGAAAAAGGACTACACAAAGAGTATTTCAAAGATCTGTGAAAATATAAATAAAAGGTATTGAGATTTTGAAATGATAGCATTTACTGGGAATCTTTATGTGTTAATCATATTATAAGATCTTCTAATAACCCCAGTTTTCTAGTAACATAATCTTCTTGATAGCCCTATATCTTTGTACAGATGTCCTTAGCTATATAACTAGTCCTATTTGACAAAGAACACTTAAATATTCAGAGCAATTAAGTAGATGTCATAAGTTCATCCAATTAATAAATATAGTCACCATTTATGGAATGCTTACTATACGGAAGGTATACACTTAACATTATATCATTTTATATGATGCTATGGAGCATTTTATATAATGCTAACAGGACATTTTCTGCTGTTATAAAATATGGAAATTCCTAACATTATATGCAACTTGAGTATTTCTCAACTGCACAATAACCTCTATTAAAGGGTTGCAAGTAGATGTCCCTCACAGAAGTCTCTCCATGTGCACACCACCATCTTTGTAGTTCTAATTCTTACTTGGTTATATATTCCTCGCTTGTTTTTTGTGTTTGGCCAAACTTTCTTTCAACCTTCTACTTGATGTGCTGCTTCCTTTTTCAAGATATCTAAGAGGAGAAATGATCCTTCAATTTTCTCCATAATCACCTCCTCTTTCCTTGATCTCCCTCAGAAATTTTCAGTATCACATCAGTTTTTCAATCTTCCCTTTACTCTCTACCTTTCCCAGGCTCTTAAACTAGATTTACTTTTACTTGCTGAATAGCTTAAATGGATGAACTTTATTTTCTTCTAAACCAAACTCTGTGTCTATTAATGGCTTATCATCCTACCTGTCACTCAAGATTTAATCTTTAGAATTATTTTTCAATCTTCCCTCTTCCCCACTCAGAAAGGTACAGATCAGTGTACTCCTAAATTGAAGCCTTAAATTTAAGTCTTAAATTGATTTAAGTAACCTAAATCAAAATCATGAGGGACAATTGTAAAAATGCAGATTCATGTGTATTAATTCATGTGTAATAATTTAAATGTCATTAAGTATGGTGTGAAAAAGAACTTTCCTGTGATTAAAAATATTTTTCTGCTTCTTTTGGCTCTAATATACTGCAGCTTTCTGTCTCTCATAAAAGGGACTGTCACAATACTGCTGAAAGGACTAGGATTAATGAATTACCCAGGATTTCACAAACAGAGCCAAAAAAATCTGTTTTTTAAATAAACACCTGAACTAAGTTTTAGGAATACTGCCTAAGGGAACTAGCATTATCATATAAAGTTTCATTTAATTCTGCAGCTTCTATGTTTTCAATGCTTCTCATTAATTTCTCTTCTTTCCCATGGTTTCTGCCCAAGTTTAGGCTGCTTCATCTTTTAGCTGGATATTCTGTAAGAGGATTCCTTTGCCTCTAGGGTATTTTCCACTCTAGTTCATCCTATACACTGGGGTCTTATTATTCTTACTAAACCACAGCTCATTTAATGTGACAAGAATTTATTGAGAGCATACTATATATACTAGGTGCTCAAGGGCAGAAGAGTCCAAATGGGGTTGATAACGAGAATCATGAAATGGAAGAAACAAACCTTTTTCAAAACAAATTTCCAACACCTCCAGGATTAGTTACTAATTTAGACTCTTCAGAGCTGGAGTTCAGAGAATTGTTGGTTTTGTTTTTTTTTTTTAATTTCCTCAGGTGACTCTAATACTTTTGGCCAACACTAGACTGGAGCATGAGAATTAAGACATTCTTGTGTTTTGGAGAAGTTATGAACATATGCAAATAAGAACTCTACAACACATTGATCAACGCTATATTCGAAGTACTAAGTGCCATAGGAAAGACTAATTCCAACTGCATTACATATATTTAGCAGCACACCAAGATGGAAGAAATACTTTCCTCCTTTAATTTCCCATACCACTTTATGATTCTCTTATGGTCTCAGTTTCACCTTGTACTATAATTGTTTTTGTATGTCTCATTTCCTCTACATTTGTAATTGAGGACAGAATCTTGGCTTATCAAGGCATACAATCTGACAAGGAAATTTTTTTTTGAGATCTAATTTATTTACAGGTTTAAAGCTGTGCAAAAAAACATTAAATTATGCATAGCTATGTGTTTAATATATTACCTCAAAAATAGGACATTTTTATAACTCTGGGATATATGTGGAAAATTTATGGACTTTAATCTCAGTATGGCACTTAGTGCAGTCCCTTCAACACAGCAGGTACTCAACAAAAAAGTTATGTGTGAACCAATGGGATGTGGGAGTGTGTGTGTGGGGGGGATGTCTTTAGATAGACAAAAGCATGCTTAATATGTCCATTACAAGTCATAAGAGCTTGTAGGCACCAAATGAAATAACATGCTGGGTGATTTCGTAAACCAATGTCCTGTGAGCCAAATCCTACTAGTCTGTTTTGTCTAGACGTCCCAGTATTGTTTCAGAAGTGTGTGTGTTTTATTAACAAATTTGTATTGGAATGCTGTTGCTATGAGCAAATGTCCTAATTTACCACAGGCTTATCAATCTATTATAATAATCTGATTTATACTTCTATGTTATCCATGGGTCTAAACATTAGAGTTCTTTATGAAGACAGTTAACTTCTCCAAATCATTTCTATTTTATAATGTTGTTATGGGCTTTTGTTATAGGCTAAATTGTGCATGTGTCCATCCACAATTCAGATTTGAAAAGCCTAACTTCTATTACTCAGAATGTAATCATACTTGAAGATAAGGTCATAAATATGTAAATAAGTTAAAATAAAGTCTTTACCATGGGCCCTAACCCAGTTCGACTAGTGACATCATAAGCAGATGTGTACACACATGGAGAAAAGATCATGAGAAAACAGAGGAAGAACATGGCCATTTACAAGCCAAGGAAAGGCCTCAGAATGAAATCAGTCCTGCTGATACCTAGATCTTCGACTGCCTAAGCTCCAGAACTACAGGAAAATAAATTTGTGCTATTTAAACCAACATTTTTCTATTTTTCTATGGCTATCCTTACAGACTAACACAGCCACCAGCCACATTAACATTAATCTTAACTTAGGCATTTTTACACCAAAACTTATTTTTTTACTATGTTCAAGTCATTTTGCTGAATATGGTGGTGAGTACAATCCTAAATTGCTTAAATCCAGTACCTGAGGCAAACCATAGGCAAGATACATTCACTGCAAGAAATATTATAAGGCCTAGAGAAAAAAATGCCAAATGAGAGATTATTTATAATTCCACAGGTGCTTTCAAGAAAGTTAACTATGGTACACATCAAATCAGAAACTGAGTTCAAACTTGAATAATAGGGTTCAACCAAGCAGAGGGAAGAGAAAAACCTAAGTGAGAGGAACTGAGTGTAAAAAGTCAAATATGTGCCTGGTATTCGAGGGAACATTTCTTTCCAAAGTACATCAAACTTAGGTTACATTTCCCTTTTCTGCTTGCTAAACCCTAAAATCACTATAGATTTTAACTAAGGGCATAAGTCCTTTAAAAATTTAGGCATTCTTTTTCTTTGCCAGACAAATAACCATGCAACTGACTTTGTTCAGCACAATACTGACATCCAAAGGATACAAGGTCTCCTGGGCTTCTACTGAGTTGGTTTCAAATGGTCTGTGAAGCATTAAGTAGCTCATGGAACATTCTAGTTTGAAATCCTGGCCATTTTTTGGTCTCTTGCCTATCAATCAAATCTCATCACGTTATATGCCTCCACAGTGCAGGTGGCCCGTGTTTTCTTAAGTGCCTCCTCTTCCGAAGAATGTATTACTCAGTTCATTAATGTTTCATACCTAAGTATTCTAATGTATTTAATTTTTTATTTAATGAAATTTCTAACCTTCAGGCTGAGGAAGTTATTCAGAATGTTTCATCCAATTGCCAGAAAAGTGCTCATTAGCAAGGAGTTTTGAAGATGGAATTTTAAGAAAGGCATTGGCAGAACACATACAGATCTAAGCTTTCAAAAAAGCTTCCCTGTCTTCACTCTTCAGACAAGTGTTGAAGTTTTCTTTTAGATTTTGGGGACAGGAATTTTAAAAAGAGCTTAGTGGTTTGTTAAAAAAGTGTCTTCAAACTGTAAGCTTTTTAAAAGTCATGTCTGTAGAATACTTATTTCTCCTGTATCATTTCAATGTTTACTTTCTCCCATGGATGAGAGACAAGTGAGACCATCATTATCGATTGAGATACCAACTGGACCAGAACTGTGTTCAGCACCTGGTTTCAATTAAGTTAGATTAAAGGGAACCATTTAACAACTCAGCTGAATTGGTTTGATTCCTGGAATGGTTTGGGGATAACATACCTGCCCAGGTTACCATCTGCTTTCAGATTTATGGAAGATTAAAAATTTAAGTAGGAGAAGCTTTGAAATTGTTACCAAGTTAACTCTAAAGGCAGGTCTTTGTCCACTCCCCAACACAAATGGAACTTGGGAGTCAGAAGGAATCAAAACTTAAATTTAGTAACTCAAATTGAACCCATGTTTAAACACTACAAATGTGTACAGTACTGCAATATATTCACACGCTGAGAAGTAACTGAATGTTTCAAGAAACTAATTTTTGCATTTTTTTTTCATTGTTTAGTACCCGCGCTTTGCGTGACAAAGTAACTGGTCTCAGTTACCCCCTCTATAACCACAGGGGTGATGTTTCCACACGCTTACCTTAGGTTAACAACTTGCACATTAAAACTGGACAGGAAAACCGTTTGGTGAGAGAGGACAAAGGAAACGGAGGTCGGTGGCGCGACCCTAGCACAGGCCAGCGGTTATTCTCGAGGAAGAGGACTCAGCGCCGTCGCCTACTCGTCCACCTGGCAGGCCCGCTTTTCCCGCGGAGTCTCCCCTTCCGGCAGGAAGTCACCTGAGATCGCCCGCCCGGAAACCGTCGTCTTGGTAACACAGTATCGTCCCACCTCCTCGTTCCTTCGCCACGCCCCCCTCCCGGTACGTCTCGGGTAGGACGGGCTTCCATTGGTCCATCTGTCCTTCACTTTAGGAGATCTTCGGATCCGCCGGGCTCCGAATTCTCATTTGAATTTGTGGCGCGTAGATTTGGTGAGGTGCGGAATGGAGGTGGTGTACTTGCAGGTGCTGGCAATTTCAGCGACTAGCGTTCCTGAGCTGAGAACGACAGGAAGGGCCGCCGGAGGTGAAGAGGCACAGAGTCCACCTGGCCTCCTCGAGATGGGGGACTTCAGCCGGGCTACTTCACTCGCCTGAGGCCGGCTCTCTGTTCACTCGCAGACTAGGTTCTTCCCTCACTGTTTTCCTCACATCAGAGATGTTGCGCCTGCCCCCCTTCTGTCGTCCCTGAAGGAAGGTTTTTCTCGCTTCTTAGAGTATCTCTCAGCTTCCTTTCCCTCCCCAGAAACAACACTCCTGTTCCGACGTGCCTACAACTCCCCAAGTGTATTTTGATCCCATTGGTCTCTTTCATTTTATCCTCGTCTCCATCACCAACACTATCCGAACTTTCTATCTGCCCTGAACAAAGTGGAAAAAATGTCTTCCTGAGCAACTTGGGTGAGCATCCTAACACCTCATAAACTGAATCTAGGAAGTTCCTTATCAAGAGAGGCTGCTGCAGCCCGGTGCTTCCCAGCTGGAAGGTAATGAAAGTCACGTGGAAAGAGACACTGCACCATCGAAATGTAAGTTACTGTTGCTGCGGCTCAGATTAAAACATGGTTAGTTCGTTTCTGGGTGGACCCTGCTGAGACTTAGGTGTCATGTTGGGGCTATAAGTACTGTTCAGACCTTAAAACAGAGTAAGCCTGTAGGTCTCTTGGAAGACAAACTGACCCTCGATGCAAAATATAAACACCACTACGGGCTGACAGGTCTTCCCTGGCACTTCCCGCCATCTTGTATTTCATTCAATTGAGATTCAGGACCTTTTCAGGCGTTTTACGTTAGGAATGGACAGGTTTCTCTCTGCCCCTGTCTGTTACCATGAGAAACCTCTATTTTCTTTACAATTTAAGAATTCAACTTGATTTGCTACATGTCCAATTTCTAGAACAGAGATTCTTCACAGGGAGTGGGATGGGGGGCGTCCAGTCTTTCATAACCAGGCTCTTGTATAGACTATGACACAAAATTTTCTATCAGTTTCAGGGAGTTCTAGAGTCCACTTTGAATTAGGGTACTCTTACGACATCAGTCCAGTTTGGGAAGTTTATTTGGCTTGTGTTTTTTTAGTTATATTTGGAGTCAGTTTTATCTTTGTTCTTCTGTATGTAATTTATTTTTTCTGACTGCTTCTTTAGATTTTTTAAAGGCATAATTTGCATGTGGTAATTCACTCTTCTTAGGAATGTAGTTCTAAGAGTTTTGAAAAATGTAAGCACCTGTGAAGTACTTCCATTACCAAGATAGAGTATTTCTGTATGTCTCTAAAGTTCCTTTTGCTCCATCAATACTCTGTACCCACTTTCAGCTCTAGCAACCACTGACACCTGCCTCTGTAGGTTTGCATTTTCAGAACATCATGTTAATGGAATTCTGTAGTATAAGTCATTTGTGTTTGGCTTCTTTCACTTAGCATAATATTTTTAAGATTACTTCATGTTGTTGCATGTATCAGTAGTTATCCTTTTTTATGTCTGAGTAGTATTCCATTACCCATGTGTGCCAGTTTATTTCTTCATTTGTGAGTGTGGTGCCAACAAGGCACAGAGTAGGTTTTCTACGATCCGGGCAGAGGGGTAAAGGAGGAGTCCTGGAGCCTTGATGGCTTTTTCAGGCTTTTAATGATCTTACTGCACCATTTTTAGTGAGGCAACCAGGTGCAGGGCAGGTGGCGGGGGGCAGAGGCTTGCAGTCCTCCCAGCCCCCTGAGAAGGTTTACTCTCTCATGGTCTCTGCCCCCTCCCTTAAATGCTTCGTCTCTGGCTCAGGTATGCCCACTTATGCACGCCCATGCCATATTCCAGGTGCCACCAACAGGCACTCAAGTAAGACCACAGGTGTCGATTATTGATACTAATGGCAGGAGGGCGGAAAAAAACTGATAACTTGCATTTACTGTACAATGAGTTAATCAACATTTGGTTTGTTTCCAGGGTTTCACTATTTGCAATAAAGCTGCTATAAACATTTGCCTACAGATCTTGGTATGGTTATAGATTTTGATTTTTGCTAGGTGACTGCTGGGATGAAACTGCTAGGCAATATGGTATGTGTTTAACTTCGTAAAATACGCCAAATTTTTTCAAAGTGGCTATGCCATTTGTTTTTCTATCAGTATTTGACTGTTCCAGTTATTTTGTATTAATTATCACTTGCTGGTATTAATAGTTTAATGTTTAACTGTCCCAATAATGTGTATCAATGCTATGATTTTATTTGTAATTCTCTGGTAACTAATGCTATAGAACATCTTTCATCTGTTTACTTACTATCTGTGTCTTTTTTAGTGAAACACCTACTAAAATCTTTTGCCTCTATTTATGGACATGTTGCAATATCATTGACAAATTGCTTATCTTTAAATCATACTTTGATTAGTTTTGACATATGTATACACCAATAAAATCATCACAGTTAACATACATACTACAACATGGATAAACCTTGAAAACATGGTTACTTGAAATAAGCCAGTTATAAGAAGCCACATAGCATATGAGTTTATTTACATAAAATGCCCAGTATAGGCAAATCCATAGAGACATAGTGTGATTAGTGGTTGCCGAGAATGGAGACAGGGTATGTTATTTCTCTTTGGAATGATGAAAATGTTCTGGAATTGGAGAGATAATGGCTGCATAGATTTGTGAATATTCTAATAACTGCACATTTTTGAAGGGTGAATTTTATGGCATGTAAATTATATCTCAATAAAACTGTCCAAAAGGGGGGATACCCACTAGTTATGATCTACTGATGGGCTCAAATAGCATTGTTTTTAATTGCAAAATGGTCAAAATTACCCAGAGTTCTGGGTAGATAGAATGAATGATTATAAAATGATTATAAAAATGGATGATTAGAATGATTATAAAAATGGTTTAGATTCTCAGAGCAAAAAGTCAAGAAGTTATTAAAATAATGAAATAGAAATATCAATATGATGCATCTCACAATCAGTTTGAGCAAAAAGAGAAGATTGCAGAGGAATCTAACAAAATTATTTTATAATCTATATACCACTATGTAACTGAGTAAAATTATAAAAAGTGCACGTGGATCATAAACATCACCTTCTAAAAAGTAATTTGTTGTAAAGATAACTTGTGGCATGTTCTTGTAGATGGTACTTAAACCATAATTGATAATGTGTTATTTCTTAAATTCTGTGGACAAGTATACAAAGTTAAGAAAGAGTAGAACTTGCAGTCTGTCCATGGCTTGTGGGGTTCACACCCATCCACTGACGATTGCATGGTATAAGCTCAAGGTGCAACAACATAGCTGCTTCACTTAGTTTTTACTTTCAATTATTGTATATTTTGTGTAAATGTTTTTGTTGACCAAGAAATAATGAGGCTATAATACAATCAAAAAGGCGTTTATTGGAGAATAGGAATCATGATCGGGTCTACAACTGAGGGTGGTCTCAGGTTGTGTTCTGCCAGGGTCAGGACATAGGGGAATTTAAAGACAGGGAAGTGTTCTGAGCTCAGATTATTTGTTTTGAAACTTTTGGATTGGTTGACAAGATTTGTCAGACAGAAAGCTGCAGTGTGGAGTCTTTTGTGACAATCCGCAGGTGGTCTACTGTTTCTTTCATAGGTGCCAATTGCTGAGTTAGGCTGCCTCAGCTGTTCAACCAGAAGTCTCAACATGGCAATTAGAGAAAAGATAGAATGTTTGGTTCAGAGCAGACTCCAGAAACTCTATAGCTCATTTATTTTCAGTTTTCTGTTCTAGGAAGATATTTTATGCTTTAAAAATATTAAACATGGTTACTCTATAGTATATGTTTGATAATTCTAAGAAATGAAATCCTTGGAGGTTTCTTTTTTCTTATTCTCTTTCACAGTGCCTCGTTGACTTGTGTTTTTAATAAGTTGTTCCACCAGATGTTTGTTTTTGCAGTGATCTGGCTTCTGGTAGCACTACCAGTTATGTACAACTTTATGTTTATTTGTTTTTTGGACCCATTGAGGTGATGTGATGTGAATTTGGCATGTGTATTTACTTGAGGGATAGGTTGTGGTTAAACTTCTTGTGGTTTTTTGTTTTTTCTTGCTCTGCTCATTACCAAGACAACTTTCCTTGTAATCCCTTAGGCCCAGATTCCTGGGTCAGCTATATATTTAGGGGGTGGGTTGGGGGTAACCCTTTGAGTTCTCAGCTCTTCATAGGAGGAGATTCTGTTAGACTCTTATTTTGTGTTTGTTTTCTTTCCCTCATTCCAAACAAGATCTGTAAGTTGAAGATCTAGTCAGAGGCTCTCCAGTGGCACCATCAGTTAGCACACGGTACTTTTAAGATGTGGTCACCATCTCTGAGTTTCCACTTTCACTTAGATTTTCGATTTATAATTCTGTTTTTATTACTAGTAACTTTACCAATATTAAAAAAACACTATTTGTATCAACTTGGATGCTTTACAAAGATATTTTTGTATATTGCATGCGTTTTGTTGTTGTTGTCAGTGATGGAACTGGTTCAGATACTTCATTCTCTACATTGCCTGAAACAAAATCTTCTGTTTGATTATAAAATTTGGAAAGTCATTCATAGGAACTTTTACAATTTTCTTCCCACTACACACCACACACCCACACCTTTAAAAGGAGACAGATTCTTCTGCATTTTAAACTTTACTTTTAAGGAAAATGTTTTGAAATGCAATCTGATAGCGTCTGTAAAGCAAGATTTAATTTTATGGTACAAGATTATAATTATTGGTAACATTCTTTAGATTTTTATGGTACAAGATTTGTTCTTTAGATTTTATGAAGTCCTTAAGGGCTTTCAGAAGGTAGGAATTAAGTCTATAGTCATATTATCTGGGATATTTCTGTAATTCTAAGATTATACTTGTTCTTAAATCATATTTCCCTTTGTATTTTTGTCCCACCCCTCAGCTTTCCATTTCCTGAGTGGCTAAATTTGATAAATTGATGAAAGTTTTTTATGAGTTTATATACTCATATGATTAAATTTTCTCACTAGTTTCAGAATTTGTCTTAAAGAATGTATATCTCAAAGACAAGGACTAATTTTAAGATGATTTTTAAATAGCTTCCTTGTATGACAGCTTGCTCAATCAATATTAGTTGACTTAGAAATATATTTTATGTATATTTAATATATAAATTAAATAAAGTAGTATGTAACTTTAATGATCCTGTAGCATTTGGCTCTGTAAATATGAAAAGTGATCATCTCTTAACAATTTTTTTAGTTCACTTTCTTCCCCCAGAAAGTGTCAAGCTAAATAAAACTATCATTCTTTTCTAATCTTCTTGAGTAATTTCTCACTGGCCCTGTGTGAGAGACTGTTTTCAAGGCTATGGTATCTACAAAGATACAGTTTAGACCCTGCAGTTTAGACCTCTCTGAAAGCACTTCTAAATTACAGAAGTGAAGAGAGCTTACACTTAATCTAAGAATAATTTCAGTTGTGGACTTTAGATTGAAGCAGCTAGGGGGAAAAAGGTTCCTTATTAGAAGCATAAAACCTACTGACTGTATCTTGGCCAGTGTTCTCTTTTTTCCAGTAAGCTGTCTGCTATACAGAGGTGTATAACCCTAATGGCTTGTTGTATGCCATTAAAAGGTATTGTACACTCATAAAAGAATGACATTTTGATCAATGCTGTTAAAAGAATTACTGTCTTGACACAGAAAAGCTTTCCTGCTGCAAGTTTAAAAATATGCCTTTAAAAGCTTTTTATTGAATACCTATGCATCCCTCAGAAATGCGCCATTTTGGCATGAGGTTACTCTGAACTATTCCACATTATAACTTAAATGCAAAACCCTCCTATTTACCTTAGCCTAAAGCCAAACAGGTATTTCCCTACCAAATGGAACGTAAAGACATAGTAGCATTAAACCACATTATCTGATCTAAAAATAGAATTTTTGTAAGAGAAAGCTGAAAACTAAATTATTCCTTTTTATTTTGTGAGGTATTGATTTTTTTCCCCCCATCTTCTTTTGTTTAAACTTTGTGGTTTTAATTTCCCTTTGGATTTAGGAATCATACTTACATACTCAGTTCAGAAAGAGATCTTTCCTAATCACCTGAAAATTGATTTTTTTTAAATTGTGATATGTTGTATATGGTTTCCTAAGTATTTCTTCTTCCTTTTCTTTCATTTTTGTTAAGAGTTTATGAAACCATGTCAGAATAGACACAGTCTTCCAAAACTTTTGACTTATTATCTATTTGGTTGATCTTTTACAAATGTTCTTATGTATTGTTTCGATAATTTTGCTTTATTTTGGGCTTTTTAATATTTTTGCTATTACCTAATTTTTCTGACTTTATACCATATTTTTCTGACTAGTGAACTGAGCATTTTAATGTGTAATACCCTTAAAACCATAGGTTTCTTAAATATGTCGCTACAGAATATTTATATACTTGATATATTTTAAGTTTTGAAATTGCCCTTTAATTCCAATCTAATTAACTTTTCATACATTTCCAGGTATGGACATATTTTAGGATATACTGCATTGACTTTAATGAAGCATATTGTCTTGGTCAATCTGCTTTACTTCTAAATATAGGAGTTTTGTTGGTGGTAATAATGGTAATGATAGTTTTTATTCACTACCACTAAGAACCAGGGAATTTATATGTAATAATAACACTAAAACTTGTTACAGTATTATGTACCATGTTCTGTGCTAAAACACTTCCTTTTGCTCAAAGAAGTTATATAACTTGGTTAAACAACTAGTAAGTAAGGTGTAGAGTTGGGATTCAAACATAGGTAATGTGACTCCCAACTGTTGTGTTAGTCTAATCCTTTTATATCTTATTTTTTCATTCTAAGTGATATTATCCACATTTAATAAATGAGGAACCTGAAGCTCAGATAGATTAATTACACTGGTCAACAGTGAGATCATTACTGACTTAAAAAGGCCCTAATCTATACAGTATCTTGGTGTGCTGAACATGACTATAACCGTGAAATTTTTATATTAGCTCTCGTTTTGAAGATATTTCATATAATTCATTTTTTATATTTCACCTTGTAAATTTATCCAGTAGGACTGCAACAACATCCTAAATCAGCCTAGAATGATGTAATATTGCATCACATTGCATAATACCATCATGCACACATCATCCTGAGTTGATTGCATCATTTTCTGATGCAATGCAATACTACTGCCAGGTGGCTACAGAAGTAAACTGACGTCAGCAGTGCACTATATAAAACCCTGTCGGAAAGGTTGAGCATTGAAAATATTTCCGACTTTGTGCAAGACAGTTGAGGCTACTGTTCATAGCACTGTTATGATTTTGTCCATTTAGGAAAAATACAGAACAGTAATGCCTTGTGAGTGTGTTAATAGCGTGGACAATTTCTGCTCTATTTGTGGGGACGTGACATTCGCCAACCAGAAGAAAAGTATCACTTCTCAAGTGAAGAAGGCTTATCATCTTTACTTGGGATGCAAGGTTGGTGACCAAGATAAGCCTTGGGCCCCGCATATATGCTGTGCAACATGTTCAACATAGCTTTCACAGTGGTTAAATGGCAAAAGACCTTCAATGCCGTTTGCAGTCCCCATGTTGTGGAGAGAGCGAAGCAACCACATAAAAGACTGTTACTTCTGCTTGGTTCCTCCGCTTTCCGGCGGAATAAGGAAGCAAAAGAAATCAAGAATAGTCTACCCAAACATTCCATCTGCATTGAGACCAGTTCCACATGGTGAGGGACTTCCTATTCCAGAACCTCCAGCAGAATATTCTCTTGATTCATCTGATGAGGACAAGGGTGAGCCGACCTGTTCTTCTCCTGTTCCATCAGCCTGCAGTGATCCAGATTTTCACTGTGGTGCATCATCAACCCCACACAAACTAACACAGGAAGAACTAAATGACCTGGTTCGTGACTTGGACTTATCCAAGCACAAGGCAGAATCGCTAGGATCAAGACTCCAACAATGGAATCTTCTAAAAGAAGATGTCACAATTACTTTCTATCGAAAGTGCCACCAGCAGTTGGAGCCTTTTTTCAGGCCTATTACTATTGGCATACATTTCATGATGTAAACATCCATTTATTGCAGATTACAAAAAAAAAAAAAAACGAGAGCCAAAATTAGAATTTGACTGTCATATTCGTGTTGAACACATACTAATTGATAGGAAATGACTAATTTTATTCCAATAACATGACTTTTGTAAAAATTTGTTGACTAGTTTTACTTTTCCCAGAGAGAGTACAGTAGTGACAGAGCTGGCTTTTGAAACATGCTCTATTTTACTTTAAAGTCTACTTTTTGCTACATTGCACTAGCTGTTTTTCCTTCATCCTACACATTACTTCTCTTAAAAATCTCTTAAGATTTTTATTTAATTAGACGTTTTGTACTACAAGTTTGTCTTATGATTTTAACTTATGATTTGAAGACATGTGTTTTGAAAAGACAAGTGGAGTAGGTTTCAGGAAACCTGAATTCCTATATCATCTCTGATTGTGGCCATAGACATTGGACAAATTACCTTTTTGAAGTCTTATAAAATGAGGGCATTGAACTACCTGATTTTAAAGGTATCCTCACACTCTAAAATCTGATTTGATTCTTATCTGATTTAATGTTTACAATTTTTTTTAGCACATTAAAATTTTATCACCTGTATTTTATGTAAGTTAGGGAGCAAGAAACTCTGATTTTTATTCTTTACTTGCACTATTATATCTGACATTGAAATTCAATAATGAGAAGAAATTTCATATAAAATGGTAATTAATCTTATAAGGATACTTCAAAACTATTCAAGATTCTCTTCATTCTTACATTCAGGAAGCATAATTCTGCCAATCTAAATATTACAAAAGGAAAATATTTTTAATAGAAAATATTTCTAACAAAGATGACAAGAATAAACACTATCAAAGCACTTGCAAGTTCTAAAATGTATAACAATACTATATTAGCAATTATAATAAGTCACATTTATTGATAATTTTATGATACTGTATTGTACTAAGTATTTTATATCCATTACATCATTTAATACTCGTGAAACCTTATGAGGTAGGCGCTATTATTATCTCCATTTTATATACTAGGAAATACAGAATTAACAAGGTTAAGCAATTTCTCCTAAGATTACATTGCTGGCAAGTAGAGAAGCTGTGATTCAAACCTATAGGATGTTACTGAGGTTTTCCTCTAATTTGTGAAGTGCACAAACATTAAGAGGTTACCTCTGATAATGAAGCTTTTTAGGGAAGAACAAGTCCTATGATTTGTGATGAATGAGTTTCCAACTTCTCAGATTTGATCACTGTCATGTTTTATGTATAGTCATAAACAAGCAATAGCTGTTGGATAATTTTATAATACCACATTATTTTCTGGTGAGTTAATAAATCCATTTGGTAAACATTCTTTGAAGTTTGAGATAGAGAAGACTGTGTGTGTGTGTGTGTGTGTGTGTGTGTGTGTGTGTGTGTGTGTGTGTGTTTCTGCTCTCGTACATACACATGCATGGATTGGTAAGTGAACTGTAGATTAGGACAACTAATCATCACAGTTTGCCTAACCTTGAGTTTTAGGGTCATGGAATTTTCAGTGCTAAAACTAGGAACTTTGATAAAATAGGTAAATCAGAACAAGAATATATGTATGTGTGTGGATGGGTACATACATGTATACGTGTGTGTGTTTGTAAAGTAGTAGTTGTATTTGGCCTACAGGGAATTTAGTTCTTGCAAAGTGTAAAACAACACTGAATTCAGTGCCTAGACTGATATTTGTCTGTTATTATTAGTGAAAGCTCAATCTCCTGTGTTTTTCCTGTTTCAGATAACCTTTTCTTGTCATCTAAGAAATTAATTTCTTTGTTGGAATCATTGCAAGTAAACTTGATAACAGGAGTGCTGTTATTGAGGCAGCTTACACAGTGATTTGCTAAGTACAGCCTCTTCATAAAAGGTGAAGCAGAAGTCGATTTATCGATCACTACCAGTATTTCAGCAACCTGTTGAACTACCTGATTTATTCCCCCTTTTCATAAAGCCCCCTATTTTTATTTGTCTTTATATCTTTGCATCTAGCTGTTTCCTTTGGAAACATTTTTGACATGTGTTCATTATGTAAAATATTTAAATCATCTTTTCGTGTATATATTAGCTTTTTTTTCAGTAGTGTTATAATTATCTAAAAAACTGTTGTTAGGTTAATCCACATGAAATTGCCAAGATTTGACAGTTTTTGGCTTATCACAATGGCACTTTTATATGGCTTAACTGGTAGCTAATTCAACTTTTGATTATTTTGAAATATTAGGCTACTAACAAATCTAAGGAAATATTCCATTGAGTCCCTGGTCAACGTTAGAATGGAACTGAAATGAACTTTGGGCTAATCACTTTGCTGCCCATTTACTAAAAATACATTTTAAAAGGTATAACTCATGTAGAAAAACTGAGCATTGCACAGCCATTAATATTAGACAGGCATTTAAAAATTTATTTTAACCAAAGGTTAAGACCAAATTCAACCATTTTTCTTTCTCAGAGTTTTGACCCATTATATTAATTTTAAAATATAACGGATTATGTAAATGTTCATTTTAGAAGAAGAATGTTTCTTTCATGAATACAGATTTAAAAGTGTAGCGATATTATTAACAGAAACAAATACAGACCAATAGGGTTACTTTCTGTGTATTTTGTATAGTCAGTTCGAATTGGGGTTTGCCTTCTTGATAACACTGGTAAACACTGAGATTCTTACTGGCTTCAAAAGGCCCTAATCTATAGTATCTTGGTGTGCTGAACATGAATATAACCCTGAAATTTTTATATTAGCTCTCGTTTTGAAGATATTTCATATAATTCATTTTATGTTTTACCTTGTAAATTTATCCAGTAGGACTGCAACGACATCCTAAATCAGTCTAGAATGATGTAGTATTGCATCACATTGCATAATACCATCATGCACACATCATCCTGAGTTGATTGCATCATTTTCTGATGCAATGCAATACTACTGCCAGGTGGCTACAGAAGTAAGCTGACATCAGCAGGCACTATATAAAGCCCTGTCAGAAAGGTTGAGCATTGAAAAATTTCAGACTTTGTGCAAGACAGTTGAAGCTACTGTTCCATAACACTGTTGTGATTTTGTCCATTTAGGAACAATATAGAACAGTAATGCCTTGTGAGTGTGTTAACAGCGTGGACAATTTCTGCTCTATTTGTGGGGACGTGACATTCGCCAACCAGAAGAAAAGTATCACTTCTCAAGTGAAGAAGGCTTATCATCTTTACTTGGGATGCAAGGTTGGTGACCAAGATAAGCCTTGGGCCCCACATATATGCTGTGCAACATGTTTAACATAGCTTTCACAGTGGTTAAATGGCAAAAGACCGTCAATGCCATTTGCAATCCCCATGGTGTGGAGAGAGCGAAGCAACCACATAAAAGACTGTTACTTCTGCTTGGTTCCTCCGCTTTCCGGCGGAATAAGGAAGCAAAAGAAATCAAGAATAGTCTACCCAAACATTCCATCTGCATCGAGACCAGTTCCACATGGTGAGGGACTTCCTATTCCAGAACCTCCAGCAGAATATTCTCTTGATTCATCTGATGAGGACAAGGGTGAGCCGACCTGTTCTTCTCCTGTTCCATCAGCGTGCAGTGATCCAGATTTTCACTGTGGTGCATCATCAACCCCACACAAACTAACACAGGAAGAACTAAATGACCTGGTTCGTGACTTGGACTTATCCAAGCACAAGGCAGAATTGCTAGGATCAAGACTCCAACAATGGAATCTTCTAAAAGAAGATGTCACAATTACTTTCTATCGAAAGCACCACTAGCAGTTGGAGTCTTTCTTCAGAAAGGAAAGTACTCGGGTATTCTGTTCCGATATTGAGGGCCTCATGAATGCCTTAGAAATCACTCATGACCCACAAGAATGGAGACTATTTCTAGACTCTTTGAAACTGAGTCTTAAGGCCCTGCTTTTGCACAATGGAAACTGTCTTCCATCTATTCCAGTAGTGCATGCTGTCCACATGAAAGAGATACGATAACTTAAAGCAGCTACTGAATTCCATTGAGTATAATAAGCACAGCTAGCTCGTCTGTGGTGATTTGAAGCTAGTTGCCCTTTTAATGGGACTGCAGCAGGGACATACAAAATACATGTGTTTTTTTATGTGAGTCAGATAGCCGAGCAAGTGAATAGCACTACTTGCAGAAGGAATGGACTCACAGACAAAATGTAGCAGTTGGAGAGAAGAATATCCAGCACCCAGCTCTGTCGAGGCTCACAAAATCCCGCTACTACCCCTTCACATCAAACTAGGTTTGATGAAGAATTTCGTGGAAGCCATGGACCGGACCTCGCCAGTTTTCTGATACCTGCTTGAAAAATTTCCTTGACTCAGTGAAGCAAAGATTAAAGAGGGATTTTTGGATCCTCAGATTCGAGAGCTCTTCAAAGATGACTGGTTCAACAACTTGCTGCAGGGTGATGCGAAACAAACATGGAATGCTTTTCACCTAGTGTCTACAAACTTTCTTGTGAATGTTAGGGCAGAAAACTGCAAGGAACTAGTAGAAGACTTGCTGATGCAGTATCAGAAATTTGGCTGCTGTGTGTCTCTAAAGATTCACTTCCTTCATTCCCATCTGGATTTCTTCCCTGAAAACTGTGGTGTGGTTAGTGATGAACATGGCAAACATTTTCATCATGATATCGCATCCATGGAACAAAGATACCAGGGAAAATGGTCCACTACAATGCTGGCTGACTACTGCTGGACACGCCCCAGAGATGCTCCTGAACAGCTGTACAAGAGACAAGAGAAGAAATCTAAGAAGTAGTCTATGACTTGATTTTTTACAGGTATTAACCGTAGGTCTATTACTATTGGCATGCATTTCGTAATGTAAACATCCATTTGTTGCAGATTACAAAAAACACTAAAGCCAAAATTAGAATTTGACTGTCATATTCGTGTTGAGCACATACAAATTGATAGGAAATGACTAATTTTATTTCAGTAACATGCCTTTGTAAAAATTTGTTAACCGGTGTAATATAAGCTCCTAAAACAAGTATACAGAATAACTTGATGGATTTTTTTTTTTTTTTTTTTAGGAAATGTTGTCAGTTACTACTTGTTTCAACCTCATGTGCTACTATAATAATTTTGAGATTTTTGTGGTAAAAATAAAATTATAAATGTGAATATTTGTTATTAAATGCACCCTCTTGCTCTCTCCAGATAGATCGATCCGTATTATATAATTTTTTTATTGGTTTTGCTCCTTTAATCACCCCACTTAGGTAACTCTTGGCTTTTAACAAAGGAAGGAATCCCTTTATGTTTCCTAGTTGTGAATACAATAAATAAAGCTAATTCTGAGCAGTGACTCCACCTTATAAAAATAATAAACTAATATAGAACTTTGAGTGATTAACTATAACTTTAAAACTTTTGCATCTCTTATACTCTAACAAAGATATGGGAGATATGTCTTTTAACAGTTGCAAAACTGGAATTTACGTCTGGAGCTCTTTTTTCAGGCATGATCTTAAATACTTGTGGCAGTGTCTTTGTATATCTCTTGATCTGCCTCTGTGATCAATATCAAAGATATTGAGTGCCCTCTATTATTGGCATATTGTATTCAGTCTTATGTATTTTTTACAAATTACTTTGTGATTATTAAAAAGGAATACATACCAGTTGTACTCAGTCAGACTTATTTTTTTTTAAGATTTATTTATTTATGCATACAAGCCAGAGTACAGACCAGAGGTGTGTGGCGGCAAGAGGGTTCACCAGAGATAGAGTGGGGAGCAGAACAGGCAGATCTACTGAAACACACTGCTGAGGGGAGCAGTGTGGGAGGCAGGAGAGGTCTGAGGCACCATGTGGGAATCTCCCCGCAGGGCCAGTGTCGAACCTGAGTCGCTGCTGCTGACAGCTCCACAGCGCTGCACCACTGGGGAGGCCCCTTTGGTCACACTTCTCAAGAATAAAGCATGACTGTCAAGATTATTTAAAAGTACTTTCCTAAGTACTTTCCTAAGTACTTTCCTAAGCCTTTAGAATAGAAATTATTTCCAAGTTGTTAAATACTATGTGCTAGTAGACCCATATATAATGATAAATGTGCCATTGTTCTAATATACCTAACTTGAGTTTATCCTTACACAGTTTAGCTTGAGATGCTGGAAAACAAGTTAAGTGTAATGCTGGGGTCATCTTGATCAAATGAGAATTTGATACTGTTGCTTTTTGCAGAAACTAAACTGATGGGACATTTGACTAGAGGATATGATATTTCTTTGATCACAAAGTTTCTCTGACCAGGAATATTCACATACTCTATAGTACAGGTCAATAAATTTTTGTAACATAATGATACCTGTGTCGTTGACACCTTGATCAAGAAATATAGTATAACCCAGGAATTCATCTTAGTGCTTATGTCTAAACTAAACATCAGATTCCACCTACCCAGTCAAATTTTAGTTGAGTATAAGAGCAAAACTACTTGGTATTTGTACAAAATTCCTCAATAGTGATATTATTTTCATCTTTGGTATGGTAACTATGGTATACTAATATTTAATTCTACAGTATTTTAGATGTGTGGAATTTCCTAAGCTATCTTTAGGATTACTGAGTAAGGACTTAGACTATTTGTATAATCTTGATTTTTCCGATTAATACATTGCTTGGACAGTGACTGACAATCAAAGATGATTTGATTGGCCTCTTAAGTTTTTCTGTTTTGAGCTGCTGAGATTACAAAACTCAATCATATGCAGAGAATTTGCTGTTCAGACTGACATTCTGTCAGGTCAGATGGTGTGATTATCATGCATGCTACACGTGCATTGTTACTGCTAGGGTTTTTTTGTTGTTCTTCCTCTTCGAAATCTAGATGGAAACTCTGGTCTCAGAAGATGAAAAGCTAGAACATAATCTGGTATCTCGACTTGGCTTTAGTTTCTCTATTGAGCTTCCATTGATGTGTGCTAAACTGTTCTAGTCACAGCCCCAAACTCAGTATTTTTTACTGATGTCAGAGAAAAGTCTGACCTCCTTGGCGAAAATGAAATGAGTAATAGTCCTTTTACACTATTGGCAAGTTACTTTCATGGTCCATGGCAAAGCTAATGAGCTACAGGTGGCTGCCTAGAAAATTCTGCTTTTGGTTGTCTGGAAGGATCCTTGGAATATGGAATTAAGTTTCTGTGTGCATTAAAAAAATCAACAACAATAATACAATCTTAACAAACTCATAAATATGTTATAAATTGCTTTTTATAGTTGCCTATAGATGTCTTAATGGCATGCTCACTTTTTCTTTTTGCAGAAAGCTGGTAAAACAAATAATAAAAATTATTTGACAAAGATAGTGGCATCAAGAACTGAATTTATGGTTTGTTCAATAACATCAGTTGTGCATCATATTTAAGAGGAAGCAAATTATATAATTCTTAATTCTATGGTGTGGATTTTGTATATTCTTCTCCTATCTTGAACTATCATATGCTTTCTTCATATACAACTAAGTATATGCTGGTAAGGTAATGTATTGCATGGAAGCATATGAAAGACTGTGACTTGTTGGTGCGTCAATGGAGAACCCAATACATCAGCAGAGTTACGCCCAGGGTTTAGAATTGTACCCTCATTTATGTTATTATACCCTTATTTATGTTATTCAAAGAACAGAGAGTAATCACTTACAATTCTCATGTAGACAAGTAACTAAATCATTTTGTTTAACTCATATAAAGGAAGGGTTCACTCTTTAAGTGGAAGAAACCTCTGTTTATGGCTTGGATATTTGTTTTGTTAATTTAAACTCACTTAATGTATAACTTTCAAGAAAAGTCTTTTCTTGAAAATAGTTTTTTCACTTATTCAAAGGGGACTTTGGGGGTTATTTAGTTGATTATTTTCTTATCAAGTACAAGGAAACTTAAAATGTTGTCTAAACTTCTAATTTGTAAGCATAGCTACTTAGTGATCTCTGTTAGTCAATTTTTACACTGATACTGACGTTTGGATAAAATGGGGTATTAGTGCTTTTGAGAAAGCAGATGTAGACCAAAAAAAGTACAAGGAGTCATTCAGTAGCCTGATATAAACCGATAGCATCACTGGTGGGCACTGTAATAGTAATAACTATAACACAGCAAATGGAATTACCTACTAAAGTGTGAACTTTGCACATTTATAAGTTGAAGCCAAAAATTCTTGGAATTCAATAAGAAAATCTTGATATAAAGGGGTATGAATCTCACAGAGGCTGCTGTGGCTCATCTAATAATTGAGGGCACATAGAGAATCAACACACAATAAAGAATAAGGGTGAGAAAGCATAAACATCACCAGAGTGGAAAAGTTTCCCTTATCCATACTTACTCTTCAGTAAACAGTATTGAGAATTAACTTGAAAATCACATTCTATATTATTTGTAATTTATGGACTTCAGTATGTTGTATGTGTATATTAATTGCTAGACTAGGCAAAAGAACGAGGAAAGTAATGCATGCTAGGATCTTCATTAAGATTATAAATGGCATAAAACCCTTTCTGCACTTCCCCATTTAATTCTGATATTAAATCAGAGCCTTCTCTTACTGTCTTCTTTTTGTGACCTAACATGTTCTTTTATTTTTAACAACAATATTGACATAAAATTCACATATGGTACATCCATCCATTTTAAATTTACAATACAATGTTGTTGTTTTTTTTTTTTGTTATTCAGAGTTGTACCATCACCACAATCAATTTTCAAATATTTTTTGTTTTCTCAAAAGGAAACCCCATACTCATTAGCATTCATTCCCTCTTCTCCCCCAATACCCCAGCCCTAGGCAACCACTAATCTATGTGATCCAAGTTTTAAAAGTTGTTGTTTTGAAATTCTTTGCTGCCCTTCAAGGACATTCTACTTCAAACCATTTGATTGATTGATTACACAGGTACAGTCAGAAAGCTGTGACTATCTTTTTTGTTGATACAAGAGTTATAAATCAAAGGGAATGACATACTGCATTCTTAGACATATCTAATTATATGTGTGTGTGTGTGTGTATCTTCTTAAACATGATTTTTCAAAGATTGCTTTATTCATAGATATAGACCTGTTAAATATTCTCTTTACCCCTGACTCTGATCCTTAACTTAAAGATTCAGAATATTGATCTTGTCTTTGTCCTAGAGTTTTTTGACTAAGAGATTCTGACTCATTCTGACAGCATTCATAATACACTAATGTATAACTCAGAAAACAAATTATTCAATATAATGTATAGCATTTGCTCAGGGGATTGGGCACTGTACCCTTTAAACAGCACATTCTCTTCCTATAAGTGAGCAATAGGACACCCCAAAATATTAGCAGTAAATTCCCTTGGTATGTATGAAACCAGAACAAGGAGGCTAGTTACACTGTTCAAACATTGAGTGGCACCACTCTTATGGTCAGACAGTGGTAAGGAGAATATCCCCCCGGTGCCAGAATATTTATGTCCCAGTCCCCACAACCTGTTTCCTTACGTTACAAAAGGAACTTTGCAGATATGATTAATTTGATGTTATTGAGATTAGGGAAAATATGGTAGATTATCTGGGTAGGTGCAGTCTAGTCATGGATTTCCTTATAATTGAAGAACATTTTTGTGATGAAAGGGCAATAGGATTATGAAAGAATGAGAGAGAGACAGCAGCATGAGGACTCACCGCAATATTGCTGGATTTGAAGGGTGAAGGAATGCTGGTGTCCTCTAGCATCAGGAAAAGGGGAGGAGTAGCCTCTTGCCAAACATCTTCTGAAAGGATTACAGCCTTCCTGATAAGGAAGCTGAGCTTGAGCTTAGCCCACTGAGACTCATGTTGAACTTGTTACCTGTAAGATTGTCTGGTAATAAATCTGTGTTGTTTTCAACTACTAAATGTGCAGTACTTAGTAATGGCAGCAGCAGAAAACTAATACATAGATCTCTAGATTTCTTACCTTTAAATCCAGTCAGAGAGCTGTGGTCTAACAACACTTTCTCTAGAACTGTGTTCTGGTGAAACTTGCCTGTGTTTGCTTCAGTGGATCTTCTTTCTCTGTATCTCAAGGGCCTTCTTCAAAGATTTTTCTTGAATGATTAGTTTATTAAGACATATTTAATAAGAATATAGACTTGAGATTTAAATGGGCCTGGATTTTGAATTCTGGCTCTGCCATTTTGCTAGCTGAGTAACCTCAGACAGATAACTTAATATTTTAAACCTTGGTTTCATGAACAAAGTAGGAATGATAATACTTTCTTTGATTTAATCCTCCTCAGTGTTTGTGGAGGATAAAATGAGATCTATGTAAAATGGCACAATGCTTGATATATAGTGAGCCTCTAATAAATGATAGCTATAATTATTATCATCATCTCTTAAATGCAAAAAGGATCTGCCAGTATACACATTTTAACCCTTGCTCATAGGTGACTATATTCAGAACTGTTGGTATAACTGTACAACTATTATGTTTAAGTGACTGTTCCACAAAATTCTCTTCATTGCCCCCAGTCTCCTAATATTGAGCCTTTCACTCAAAAGTCTTACTTTTGGAAACTTTAATGGGTAGGTTAAAACTACCTTTGATTTATAGTGCAATATGTAACACCTCTTAATATTTTCTTTTTTTTTCCCCCTAAGAGTTAATGTGAAATAGAATGCATTAAGGAAAACATAGAATTCTGCTTCTACAAAAAAAAAAAAAATTCTTTTGACCAAACTTGTTTCTTTAATTTTTAAAATCCCTCATGCCTGGCAAATGGCTGACATATAATAGGCAGCAATAAACATTTATTGAACTGAACTAAACTGAGTTTTATACACTTATTCTTTCACAACCTGTTTTGAATTCATTCCTTTTGTTACTACCCTAATTTAGACCCTTATTTTTTGTGCCTTGTCTATTACTGCAGTCGAAGTGTTCTTTTTGTTACTTGTCTTTTCCTTCTTTCCTCCTTGATTGATCTTCCACCAAACTAGAAAGCTATTGTACATTATACCCTCTCCTAGTCTTCTTTGTCTTTGTCCATTGAATATTGCCTAATAACCCATTGTTCCCCCAGTTTAAATGACATGGTACACTAGAAAATGATATTTTGTATGGCAAACTGGGATATTAGACAGGCTAACTTAATCTGGAGATTTGTACTCCAGGATGAGGGTATCACCATCTCAGTATAGCTGTCGCCCAGTTGGGCGAACCTCTATGCTTTGACATACCGTTTGGGGAGTTCTGCTAATTTGGCATTTGAAACTGGTTGCAATTGGAATTCATCCTATCTTTTACATAAGTATCTAATGAGCACATTAGTGTATATGCATGCTTAGCTTTAGGGGAAAGGAATTCAGAACACCAAATCAACCATTCTGTACAAACTCCAGTTCTCAGCAAACAACCCTGTTTACTGGCCTCCAAATGGAACTTGTGTCTTGCTCTCATATCTTTGCTTATGTCTTTTGCTGTTTTGAACAACCTGTACTTTCTTTGTCATGTGTCTAAATCTTTGTACTGTCTTCCCCATGATGCTGTCTCTAATGCAGTTAAAACGTGGCAGTTTTATGTATTGTATTGTTTTCCATTTCATTATACCACTAACTATTCATTTTGGTGGCCTCGTTCCTTCCGGACGTTAATTCTTATTCATTTGTTTTCTGTTTTTATTTGTCAGTTTTTCTTTTTATATGTGTTCCTATTATTCTTATCATGTTTGAACATTTGCCAACATATTTACCCTGTTGCCTCATTTTAAAACTCACCATCTATATTCTGAGAAATATTTAATAGTACAATAATTATAAAATGATATTGTGTGGATATATTTATCAGTTAATGGCAAATGTTTTTCAAGCTCATACTTGGACCAGGCATTATTATACTAGCTTTATATATATTTAATGTATTAAATATTCACAGCAGCCCTCCAAGTATAAAATATTTTTCTATCCCCATTTTACAAATGAGGAAACTGAGGCACAGATAAGTAACTTGCCCAAAGGTGTATAGCTATTAACTATCAATGCCAAGATTAAGATGTAATCATTTTATACAGGCAGTTTTTGACACCAGAAGCCCATGTTCACAACCATTTTGTAAGACTGTACTGCAAGAAAACAAATTACATATGTACAAGCAGACCTTGTACATACAAACTTGGACATACAAGCAGGCTTGTATATAAGTACAAGCAGGTACTTATACTTAACTCTAAGGATTCCCACTGCAGTAGGCTATACTATAGATAAAAATAGTGGTTGTAGTCGCAGGGATATAGAATCTAAAGAGTATGATGACACATAATCAGCAAGCAGTCAGTATTACGAAAATCAAAGATTATTAGTATTATTCATGAAACATTATTGCTTATGTGCCAAGAAAGGAATTGGGCACTTTATGTATGTAGTATCTCGCTATAGCCTTACGATTATACTGTTCAGTAGATAACAATCACCCCTATTTTATAGATGAGGAAAAAAAATCTAAAATAAGGAACTTGCCCAAAAGTTACTAATGTAGTAAGTGGGAAAGTTAAGGCTTAAACCTAGACACATCTTCCCTGTTTCTTTTTCATTGTGTTTTACTGCATCTCTGGTAATAGGATGCCCCAGAAAAGGGCAGGACACAGGAAAGAAGGCCATTGCCAGAGTATAGCTGGAGTACAGCTGGAGTTGTGCTTCATTTTGGAAAATAGTACTGAGATAATGCTCCTTTTCCCTTCAAATTCCAATTTGAGGAAGGAATACAGCTAATATCCTGAATTAAACCAGTAAAAGCAATATTCATTGTTGCTAAACCGTTACCTTGTTATCTCTGCTAAGCTCTTTTCCTTTTTTGTGCTTCAGCTATATTTTCTCCAACATATATTTGGCTAGTAGGTATCTATTTATATCCAAAGATGTTTTATGATGTTAGGAGTAGTGTTTGGAGTCTGGAAGTAAGTACTATATAAATACTATTTTTTAGTTATTAATCTGAACATTGACATTTCTTACCACTATATTTTTCCTTTATAGTACTTCACTTTTACTTTTCTATGTCTTATTTTTTTCTCTCTTGACAATGACAGAGATTTGTTCATAGAGAACTGGCTCTGAAGATGACAACTCTTCATTGTATCTCAATGACTTAGGCTCTACATGTGGTTCCTTCTCTGTCTTTAATTAAATTTGTTTTTTTCTGTATTGTAGCTGGGAGCACTGTGTTGACACAACTCACTCTTGTACAGAACAGATTAAAATGTCAGTGTTCTAATGTTCTCATCTGTGGGAAAAAGAAAATATTTGGGGTATTTATTTATAACTTTTAAAATACTCCTCTGTGGAGAAAGATTGCTCTGGAAAACCATTTGACAGTTAAAGGGACAGAACTCAATAATATTAGTCAAACAAAAAAGGTGGGGGAGTATAAAAACTTATTAAAAACTTTCTCTGGATTTAGAACACATCTCTCTATTTCCTTAATTTTCTCTTAATTGTGTCTTTTAATTCTCTAGGGTTTTTGCTTAATCCTTCTGCTGTGTGTGCAGAATATTGACAGTTTCCTCAAAAGGCAGTTTAGTCAGTCATTACAATAAACACATATATTATGTGGAAGAGAACTACTAGTCAGGGAAATGGAGTTGTTGTATTGAGCCTTTAACCATTAAATCATAAGTCTGAATGTATCTATTTTTACAGTGGGGTCATTAATATTTGCTAGCTATGTATTGGTAAATAGGCCAGCAAATTCATCATGCCACAGCTTGAGACTCTTTTCTGCCTATCAGGCATTCTCAGGGTATAAGCTAAATCAATTAATACTGGCAAATTGTAGAAGACATAGGAAAGAGAGGGACTTGCCACAAACTGGTAAGTTAGGGACGTGATAATAGGAGCTAAGACTAATGGAACACTTACACAGGCACAAATATTCCAGATACATTGTATTGATGTAGTGACAATCTAATCTTCATAGCTCTATGAATAAGTAATATCTTCACTTTACAGATGGGAAACTGAGGCCTGTAAATGTAAAGTATCTTGTCCAAGGCAACACAGGAAATGAAAAAGGTGAATTTAAATCTGGGCAATCTGGTTTTGTCACCTGTTACATAAGAGAGTTTCTGAAAGTTTATTAACTTTTGATATTATACACTTTGGGGGCTTCTCTGGTGATAATATTACCAACATGTGATACTGAGTAAATGAAGTGAAATGACAAGGAAAATGCCTTCCTATGTTCATATGGTAGGTGGTGGCCAGGCAAAACTTCTAGTCTTCCTTGGGTATATTTTAATCAGCAAAGGAACTGTGAATTGTTCTGGTTTGGCCATTTAAAGGCAAGGGGTAGCTTTCCAGAAAGGCAGACATTAACATTCCAAGTGCCCACTCCATACTCCTGGTTTTGGAAGTTAACTGCCCACTAGCAGAGCATCTGCCTTTCAGACCTTATTTAGAGATTTTCCTGGTTTCATTTGTCCCCTGGGTTAACAGCTGTGGAATCTGTGTTTCTTTGGCATTCCTCCCTTCTATGTAAATTACAGATGTTCGCTGATGCCCTTTTGGGCAGCTTTTGGGAAAAAGAAGAAAAATAAAAAGCCTTTTTCTTTTTAAAGGGATCTATCATAGGTTCTAAATAGGAGGAAATGTGTTTACTGAGTTTCCCCCCTTTATGTTTTCCTTCAATCTTTGAAACTACTCCCTGCAGCCCTGCTGCTGTGGGATCAATTTGTTGGCAAGGGTTATTCAAACATGAGCAGAATTTGTGTCCTCTTTGGATTAAAGTGTTAAAGCCAACGATAACAATTTTCATGTGGGAACTGGTGCTCAATACCCAAGCCATACTATTCTTGGTGGTCTGTAATTAATTCAGATTAAGAACATGCATTTGCGGGGAAAGAGGGTCTTTTCCCAGGTTATTGTTTATTTTGATTTTCAGTCTTTTTGTGACTTTTTAAAACTTGTTTTTAAGTAGACATTTTAAAGGTACTTTTTTGCTTCTTGATTTGGGAGTGAAGGGTCAGATTCTTGAAATGAGACATGCAGTAGAGTTTGTTTTTTTTTTTAATTAACATTTGTCTTTAAGGTATACCAAACAGTTAAGTATACAAATTTGATGTATGTAACTCCTTCTCCACTTCCATTTTACTTAACTTTTACTCTTTTGTACTGGAGGAAGAAACCACATAATCTTTAAATCCGCTACTTAGACTAGATTTTTGGATTTCAACTTCATGGACCTGTAGTATTGTGTGGCAGTTCTTTGTGTTTTCCAATTCAGCTTTCCTCTTTCGTTCTTTCAACACTTATTTCAAACCTTGGTCATTATCTTCAGGGCCTCATTCTTACTATATCCATATTACCTTTTTGCTGTGACCTTAACTTCCCCCAAGAAAGTGAAGGCAACCAGGAGGGAGCTGCTTTATTTCCTGTTACCCCTCTTATTGCTCCCATGTTTAGAAACCATTCCCTTATGTACCCTTCCTGTCTAAAGCTGTCTTTCATTCCTTTTTACATGTCAGTGATTGACTTTATTAATTTATCCTATTCCCCTTTAGTTTCTCTACTGATTTCTTTTCATTATAAATGCATGATTGAGAGTTTAAGGATCTACCTTATGACCCAACAATTCCACTCCTAGAAATCTACCCAAAGGACACAAAAACATTATTTTGAAAGAAAATCTGCACTCATACATTTATTGTAGCACTATTTACAATAGCTAAGACAGGGAAACAACCTAAATGCCCAAAATAGATGACTGGATTAGAAGATGTGGTACTTATACACGTTGGAATACTTACTCAGCAATAAAAAAAAAGATAAACTCATGCCTTTTGCAGCAACATGGATGGAGCTGGAAGGGATTATGCTCAGTGCAATAAGTCAGAAAGAAAAAGAAAAATATCAGATGATATCACTTACAGAAGGGACATAGGGAAACTGAACAAAGGGTCAAATGTCAAAAAAAAAAGACAAAACTTGTAGGCAACTATAGATCTGAGCCTTGAAGCAGAGGAAGAGAAGAAAAAGGAATCAAAACAAGGGAGGGAAGAGCACAAGGGACCATGGTGATGGTTTACAGGTGATGTGGTGTAGGATATTTATAGAGACTACACTTAGGGGAGAAATCAAATACTGCACCAAAAGAAACAGCAGTATAAAAAAAAGATTAAAAATTAATAAAAGGTTAAAAAACAAGCGCATTCTCATTAAAAAAAAAAAAAAAGTAGTAGGTCCACCCTAGTGGCACAGGGGTTAAAGTCTTTGCTCTATCAAGCTATCGCCAGCCACTGCAACATGAATTTGATCCCAAGCCAGGGAGCTAACCTACATGGCATCGCAGACCTCTCCTGTCTCACCTTCTGCTCCATCAGCAGTGTATTTCAGTAGATCCTCCTATTCTGATCCCCACTCTGTCTCTGGTAAGTCCTCTCACCCCCTGCAGCTCTGGCCTACATGCCTTGTATGCATAAATAAATAAAAATAAATTTTAAAAAAATGACTCCAGATTAAGTCAAACACTCCCTTAAAAAAAAAGTACCAAGTTAACCTTTGGCCTTGCATCACCCTCTAGTTACCACCAACCTATTTCCTTTATTCAAGATCACTGCCTTTGTTTAGACATCTTTGGCAATCTTGCAGTGGACTTTATCGGCTAAGTATTTCCCCAATCTACTATCTACATTGATATTACAGTAATTTGTATAAAAAACAAATTTTATCATGCCCGTCACAGGATTTAATGTAAAATAAAATGTTGCTGTATGCACATATGACACTTCATTTATCCATTCACTAGTTGATGGACTTTGTTGGTTTCTGCTTGTTGGGATTATGAGTAATGCTGCTAAAAAATTCATATAAAAGAGTATATGTAAATGTATGTTTCATTTCTTTTGGAAAATGGCTGAGAGTGGAATTGCTGAGTAATAAATCTTTTGAAGAATTACTGCCAGACTGTTTTTCAAAGCAGCTACACCATTTTAAATTCCCACCACCAATGTATTAATAAAGGTCCCAATTATCAAATGCCAACACTTTTTATTTTCTGGGCTTTTTTTTTCTTTATTTTCTTTATGCTGGTCATACCAATAGATGTGAGTGGTATCTCATGGTAGCTTGATTTGCATTTGCATGCTGAGAATGCTGAACATCTTTTTATGCTATTATTGGCCATTTGTATATCTTCTTTGGAGAAATGTCTCCATTTTTTAAATGGAGTTATTTGTTTTTTTATTATTGAGTGATAAGTATTCTTTATATATTTTAGATAGATGACTTGGAAGTATTTTCTGTCTATCTTTCAACTTTCATGACAGTATCTTTTGAAGCATAAAAATTTATAATTTTGATGAACCCCAAAATATATTTTTTTCTTTTGTTCCATGTGTGCTTTGTATCATATCTAAAAAACCATTGCCTAAGCCCAAGATCTCAAAGATTTACCCTCACATTTAGTTCTTGTGTTTAAGCCTTTGATCTCCTTGGTGTTAATTGTTATGTATGGTGTGAAGAATCTAACTTTACTCTTCTGCAGGTAAGTTATCTAGTTGTTCCAGTGCTTTCTTGGAAAGTTTTCTTTCCCAATGAAGTTGTCTTGGTGCTTTGTAACAAAATCAGTTGACCATATATATAAAGATTTAGTTATGAACTTTTAGTTCTGTTCAACAGATCTATATATCTCTTCTATGCCAATATCACATTATCTTTATTTCTGTAGCTTTATAGTAAGTTTGAATTGAGAGATATGATTTTGGCTATTCTGGGTCTTTTGCATTTCCATGTGAATTTTAGAAAAAGCTTGCCAATTTCTGAATAAAACTCATATGTGATTTTGATATATTCAATAGATTGAGTTGAATCTGTAGAGCAACCACAGACTACATTACCTATTAAATCATATTTATCATCCAGTTCACAAACACGAAATTTCTCTCCATTTATTTAGGTCTTTAATTTTTTCAAGTGTCACGTAGTTTTCACTTTATAATTTTTTAATTATTTTGTTGAATTTATTCTACAGTGTTTTATTCTTGTTGGAGATATTATAATTGGAATATTTTTATTAATTTTATTTTTAGACTCTTCATTTCAAGTTCATATTAACCATACTGTTGGTTTTTGTATATTGAGCTTGTATGCTACAACTTTACTGAACTGGTTTATTACATCTATTAGATCTTTAGTGGATGCTTAGGGTTTTTTATACATAAGATCATGTCTTTTGCAAACAGGGGTAGTTTTTGTTTTCAGTCTATGTGCCTTTTATTTTATTTTCTTGCCCTGCTACCCTCACTAGAGCTTCTCATGCAGTGTTGAATACAAGTGGTTAGAGTGGACAGGCTTGTTTTATTCTCTTTTTAGGGGAAATGCACTTGATCTTTCACCATTAAGTATGATGTTGTGTGTTTTTCTCTGATTCCCTTTGTCAGGCTGAGTGACCCCTAATTTTTTTTTAATCTTGAAAAGGTGTTAGAGTTTGACAAATTGTTTTTCTACTTGCTTTAGGTTTACCTTTTTTTTAAGTGACTTAAAATAAATGATTAATGTATTGATTTGAGGTATTATTGTAACGATAAAATCTATGTAAGCATTGTTTTACTGCATCCCATAAATTTTGCTGGGTTTCTTTTTTTTGCTTTCTTTTATCTGAAAGTATTTTCTATATCTCTGAAACATATTGTGTTGTAAACCCATGTTACCTCAATTAAAATAGAAAGAAAAAGAAAAAATTATGAATAATAAAATCAGTTTTTAATTTCCCTTGTTCTTTTACCTTCGATTAATTAAATACTTAACTGAGCTGATATTTTTGGTATATTGGTGGATTTTCCAAATTTCCTTCTTTCTGTTTGTGAATTTCTATCCACTCTGAATGACTTCAGTTATTCTTACTTTATTGACATTTTATGTTCAAATATGAGTTATTCTGAACCATGTTGCCTGTGCATTTGAGAAGAATGTGTATGCTGCTATTGGACAGAATGTTCTATAGTTGTCTGTTAGTCCCTGTTAATAGGTAGTGTTTTTCAAGACTTTTATTCTCTTGTTGATTCGTATTTTGTAAGTTGTCCTGTCCATTACTAAACGTGAGGCACTGAAGTCTCCAAATATTTTTTAATGGTCTTTTTCTCTTCAATTCTGTTGGCTTTTTCATGTACTTTGTAGTATTGTTGTTCGCAGCATATATGCTTATAATTTTTAGATCTTCCTGATTGATTGGCTTTGTTTTTACCTCCATAAAATGTTCTTATTCAGTTCTAATAATATTTTTATTTTTTTCTCTGGTATTATAGCCATTCCAGCTTTCATAAGGTTACTTTGTGAATGGTATAACTTTTCCCATCCATGTTCTTTGAATTGATTTAAAGTATATCTTCTATAGAATGTACATTAAGCAATCTTCTTTTTTTCTTTATCCAATCTGACAGTCTCAGAATTGTCACAGTTTATAATAGTACAGCTGTGTTGTAAATTGTGCCTCATTGCCTAAGTAAATCCCCAATTTTAGTGATGCTCAAGGAAGCTTCATATTGACTACTTTTGAATTTTTCTGTTCCCCATTCTAGTATTTTGAATGCTGCTTTTGTATGTCATATCATGTAGGTTGTCTGATTAGAAAGTCAAGTAAGTTATCTAATTGCTTTGAAATGAGAGTATTCAGTGTTAATGATTATTGGATCATATTCTTTTGAGTCAGTAAAGTGTAGCATATGTATTAGAATTAAGCAGAACTTTTACCTTTAGTAGAAATATCTTCTAGCCCTAATGATGTTAAAGTTCCTGTTTGGCTTAGGAGTTCCCAGGAATAACTTTACATGGATAATTAACCAAACTGAGTAACAGAGAAAAAGAACATATTTTTTCCACACTGTGGTAATAATAAAACTGTTACTAATTTTGGAACTCCACATTATTTCCATAGTTGGATGTCTCTTAATAAGGAAATGGCTTCGTCTTATAAACTTCAAGTCATACAAAGAAACCTGCTTCTTCATAAAGAGGGTTTGACTTATTTTCTAGACTAATTAATTTTTCAGTACAGGATGTTTATTTAGGTCCATATTTTTCTTAAGGCTACAACCTAGAATCTATTAGCAGGAAAATGAAGTTCAGAATTCTTGCTTTTTTGACTCAGTGCTTTACAGCCTGAACTATTCCTTGGGGCTAGCTACTTTTCAATTACATTTACCTACCTATTCTCTGTAAATGATAATTATAGGCCCAGCTAATCTACAACAAAGGAGTCAAGAGTATGCCTTGGTGAAAGGAGTCTCTTCAACACTTGGTGCTGGGAAAACGGGAAAGCCACATACAAAAGAATAAAACTAGATCATTATGTCATACTTTACAGAAAAGTTAACTCAAAATGGATTAAAGACATGTATATAAGACTCCAAACTATAAAATACATGAGGAAAAAATAGGCAACACTGGCTTCAGAAATATCTTTGGGGATTCATTACCAGCTGCAAAAGAAGCAAAAGCAAATACGAATGAATGGGATTACATCAAACTGAAAAGCTTCTGAACAACTAAAGAAAATATCAATAAAAACAAGAAGACATACTACTGAATGGGAGGAAAGATTTATATATCATATATCTGACAAAGAGCTGATATCCAAAATTTAAAAAGAACTTGGCAATTCAACAAAAGGAAAGCAAAATATCAAAGGGGCACATGAGCCAAATAAACACTTCTCCAAAGAAGACAATACAGAAGGCCGATAGGCACGTGAAAAAATATTCATCATCACTTTGTTATGGAGAGGGTTCTACATAAAAAGTGGAGGTTCCATGTTCCCTGCTCCACCTAATGAAAGGTAGAGCTGACCTCTGGTGGGGGAGCCAGAGAGGACTTGGAAGAGAGACTTGGAGGAGCACGTGAGAGAAACATGAACGAAGCCCCACTTGATTCTAGGCTTTGACTTGCACCAGGGGCTTGGGGCACATGAAAGGAGACATGTGGAGACACTTGCAGAGACATGCAGAGACACTTGAAAGAAATGTGGGTAAGAGAACCATCGGGAGGCTTACAATGACAGCTGTACCCTTGAGTTGTACTTTGATTCCGCTCCTTTCATCACAGACTTCTCTGGTCCCTTCTGTCCTTTTTCTTTGGTTCCCAGACAGAGGTGCCTTAGACTTGTAGCAAACTTTTGGGGTTCAGCAGCCCAGCTTTGGTCCAGTCCTGTTTGGCACGGCATTTACCCATGAGGGGTAGGGTAACTTTGGGTGATTTTTGGATAAATTATTACCCTTTCATCTTTCTCTTTGCATACTAATCCTATTAAAGTTCTTTCACACTAAGAAGACAAAGAGTATACTTTGTCTTTATACAATGGATGGTGGAATCTCTTTAGAGTGTGCAAGTTTTGGGGTCCTGGAGTGTCCCTCATTCTGCACACTAACAGCTTCTTATCAAGGAAATGCAAATCAAAACCAAAATGAGACACCATCTCACACCAGTGAGAATGACCTATATTAAAACAACTGTTGGCCAGAGTGTGGAGGAAGAGAAATCCTTGTATACTGTTGGTGGGAGTGTAGACTAGTCTAGCCCCTATGCAAAACAGTGTGTAGATTTCTCAAACTATTAAAATTACACCTACCATATGATCCACTTCTAGGTATCTACCCTAGTAATGCAAAAACAGTAATTTGAAGGGATAAAGGCACTCTGTGTTCATTGTGGCCCTAGTTAGAATAGCCAAATTATGGAAATACCTAAGTGCCCAAGGACAGAGGAGTAGTTCAGAAAAATGGGAATACATCCATACATACAGACAGACACAATTAATATGGAATATTATCCTGCTGTTAAAAAAGGAAAAGGGCACAGGATGGAATAGAGAAGAGCGCAGGGGACCATGGAGATGGATTGCGGGTGAGTTGGTGGTGGGCTACCCAAGGGGAATACAAAATGTAAAAGACATAAATAACAATAAAAATATATATTAAAAAAAAGAAAAATATGAACTCTTGGCATATGTAACAAACCTGGATGGAGCTGGAGAAGGTAATGCTAAGCAGAGTAAGTCAGAATGAGAAAAACTAATACTGGATGGTTTCACTTATATGTGGAATATAGAGAGGCAGACCAAAGGGTTACAATTACACAAAACTAAACCAGTAACAAGCCCTTGACATCTGACTGCAAAACTGCGGCAACCAGAGAGTAGGGAACCGAGTGGATTCTGGTGGAGGAGTTTTAGGGCTTTGGTGGTGGACATACACTTGTAGAGGTTTGAATCTATAACCTTTATAACAAATACAATGCTACAAATGATACAATGATACAGTATACAAATACAATGATATAAACCAACTCTACCTCAATAAACATAATTAGGGGGGAAACATAGTAATTTCTGGTCTTATAGAGCTCAAGAACTAACCAACCAATAGATAAAGCCAGCTAATCTCTACTGTAATTTGTTGTTTAGCTGGTTAGTCCACTAAATCAACATCACTGGCTTTCTATTGATTCCTCTGTGTGAATGAGTGGTTTTGAGAGGAGAGTCAAGAAATATTTGTTGATTATACCAGTCCCATATAAGATGCTAGCTTAAGTGCTGTGCTTGTTGTTTTGTTTTGTTTTTTTAAATGAACTTTTTCTTATTTTGGAATAGTTTAGATTTACAGAAAAGTTGCAGATACAGTATTGGAGTCCGTATTGTAGCCCTTCTGTATTTCACTTCCCGTCATATTACTAAATTTCACTGCTGCCTGGTTTCTTTTAACCTTCATGAACAGCCCTTGTTTTCCTTAAGAAGAAACTTAAGCTTTATTGTGAGGAACAATTTATTCTACAAATATTTGAGTGCATACTATGTGGCAGGTGTCATCTAGGATGACCTTGCGGATACTTTGATAAGATGGTATGCCTGCCATCATTAGACTCATTCTTGTTCTTTTAAAAAAGTCAGTATAGCAAAAGTGCTGAAATGTTTATATTATAGTTGAATTCGTATCAACTATCCACCCCCATATTTTCCCTCAAAATTTTGAGATATCCTTGTCACTTTCACAAATTACACTGTTATGTTAGTTTTTGCCAGTCTGTTTTATTTATACCCTATTATATTTATTGGTGTATATCAACATCCTCTAAACATCCTATGTTGTCTTATGCCTAAACTATATTAACTCTATAACTAGTGTAGGGTATATTAAAATATAATTCTCAGCATGAAAAGAATCCTGGGTTACACTTTTAGTGCGGAAAGACAACCTCCAACTCCTGTTAATAGTAATGGGAGTCCCATAACTTATCTTAACACACCCCTTTGTGAAAATGCAACTATTCCTGAGGGGGTCACTGACCTTTGTATCCATTATTGAGGTATGGGAGAACCAAGGGAGAAGTACCTTAAGTAATAGGTTAGCCACAGAGAGACAAAAGAGTAATCAGCACTCAGAAACTGGAGAAAGCTTATGGAAGATTGGGGGAAGTGAGCTTCTTGAAACAGGGATCCCTGCTGTTCTCTATTTTCAGTGTGGAAAAGCAAACCATGCCTCTATGGACTGTATACTAAAGAATGAATTATAGCCCTGAATAGTAATGTGATGGTGCTAATGATTTCATCAGTGACCATGGAGTGTGTGTGTGTGTGTGTGCACGCGAGCGCTCACGCGCGTTTAGGGCAATGATTTTATTAAATAACTTAAGATAAATTGTAGTTTTTCAAGAAATAGTTACTCATGAATTTGGAAGTGTGAGATGCATTATATAGAAATGCATCGTGTATTTCTGCAATTATACTGACTGAATTAACAAATTGGAAACATTAATTTTTGTATTTAATTCCATGTATGTATTGCCTTTATCTAGTCCTTTTCTGGCGGTCTTTTAGATTTTCCTCTAAATTATCATACCAAAAATTTAATTTTTACTTTTCTCTCTAAATTTGTTTTTCTCCCATCAACCTTTAATTCTTTCTCATTATTCATTTCTGTTCATTTCTAGAGTCAGTCAGAATTTTTGTTCACATTTACATTATTTTCCAAAAATCTAAATTTTAATCTGGATACTTTTTAGTTTTGTTAAGTGCCTTTTGTGGCAGTTATGATATGTAATAAATCCTCAGTTTTCTGTGGAATATGTTATACCATTATTAAGGGTAAAATAGCAAAATAATGAAATTAATATTTTTCTAGGCATGATTTGTTCTTCCTCCAAACCAGAATCTTTAATCCAAAGCTCAGTGTAGTTTTTGATGAAACATTTTACATCTTCTCACACTTCCTCATTTAAAATGTTCCTGGAGTTTATATGCTCTTCATGCTCTCCCTTCCAACTGTACTGTTATTATGTTAATGTCCTTAGAGTTTAGTGTTTCACTGGTTTTCCAGAGTCTTATGGTCTTCTCAAATCTTCCTTTGATATCATACAACTAGCTTTGGATTTCTCTAAATTCTCTCATGGAATCCTCGGGGGATTTGAAATTGTAGTTCTTGCGGCAATCAAGAATTATTATTCAGTCCATTCTTAAGCACGTGACATGGGTCAACTTTTCTTTGAACACAAATATCTCTTAATTTTAAGGTAAAAATTAGCTCATTCTCTTGATAGTCCATGAAATACTGAGCTATGGAAAAGCTATGCCATGCCATGCTTCAATACACAACACCGTACTATACGCTATGGGAAAAGTGTAAGTGTGCCCTATTGTCCTCATTTTACATCAAGATTTGTAAATGAGGGAAATTTAGCTGGGTAAGATAGATGTTTTTCAATGAATATCTCTTCTAATTGAGAGTACTATGCCACCGACAGTACACAGCAACTTTTAGCTAGTTGAATGTAACCCAAAATGAAGTGAAAAATTATTATCTGTAAACCTGATTGTCACCTAGATCATTTGGGATCTTTTTTTTTTTTTTAATTCTCCTACCACTGGAGCATATCCCAGTGACAGAATTTGCATTTCTGTTAAGTTTAAGACTTCTAAGAAATTCCCTTTCTTTTCTACAAAGGGGCAATGTAACATATCTCACTGAGACTTTCCACATTACCTTATATGCTGGATACTGCTGGCTGAGTTTAGATTGCCAATTTCTATCTAGCGGTTTTATTTTCTAGAAATATCAACAACAAATAATTTTGTTGCAATTTTTCTTTAGGAGCATGTATGCCTTTCAAATATTTGGGTGGAAACAGAAGACTATTCCTGTCTTGTTCATCTGGGTAAAACTCATTTACTGTTTTTCCTTTTAAACTGTTAGCTCAAGTGACCTTACACACGAGTCCCAGCTGTGCATTAGCATTGCTTGGGGATGTGTTTGTATCTTTTGTCTAAAAATACCCAGCCGGTAGGATTCATGATCCATGAAAGCTAATTGAAACAATTTCTCTTCAAGTTTTGGCAAGCGAAGCATGCATTATAAGCATTAATATCTATAAATTGAATTGTTAATGAATCTAGACACTAATAATGAATGCAATTTTGCAGGCTTAACTAGAAACACTAAAATTATCAGGATCTGGAGCAGAATTTTCAATCATTTTTGCTTATTAAATAGCAAAGCTATGCTTTTAATAAGCTAATCATTTTTATTTGACCCCATAGGAGTAGCTCAGTTGATTAGAAACAGGTTTCTAAGTGCAAAACAATGTTGTTTTTCTCTTACTGCTTTAACCACCAAAGCACTGAAATTTTAAGATGAATATTTGATCTCACAGTCTGTGTCTTCTAATCACATTTGTACATGCATGCAATGCTTTTGGAAATATTTACCTACTCCCTTTCTCCTCCAGTATACACATATGTACACATATACATATATATACACTCATATATACATATATCCATATCCTCTTCAGATTTTAGAAGTCAGTGTCACAATTGGTTCAAATAATGGTTTCATTCACATGCAAACATTTAAGCAGATTATATTATCAAAGTAATATAATTTTGAGCTTTACAGTTAGTTGCCTTCTTGACCCCTTTATTATTTACTGAGACTTAATAACTTCTTTGATATATACATCCATTTGGGTATTATCTCCTGAAATTTTTGCCTAGACCAGTTTAAATAGCAGCAAAATTTAGATAATGTTAAACAACAATGGAGTGTTTTCTTCCTAGTGCTTGAATGACTTGAAATAGTAATGCAGGCACTTAGGGGTACACTTAGTGTATTTCAGTAGCTGTATACAAAGTCATTCTCAAGTGGCCTGAAAGAGTTTATGACTCAGTCCTTTCATTTACTACCCAGGAATGGCTTAAGCACTAGGGAGAGGAAAACACTACTGACTAGGAATATTTGACATCCCTGTGTATATACTCATGGAGGTGACTGAAATTGACTCAAAATTTATCTAATTGCTTCTTTCCCTATACATCATAAGGATATCGACAATTTGAGTTTGGACTGTGATAAACTAAGAAGTTGAGGTGTGGAAATTGAGTCTGATAGTAAGTATAGATCTTTGCTTCGAGAGTTATGGGCTACAGCTTTTGTGGAAAGTAAAAGGAAGGGATATTAGTGTTGTTATGTATTATTTTCTTCAGCATCTTTGCATATTCTTTGATACCAGGTCTGGGAATCCATAATACAGTTAGGAGAATGAAATATATGTATTTTATACAGAAGTCCTCAGGAACATGGTATGTGTTATATGACCATTTGTGAAGTTGTTTTCAGCATTTATCAACCAGCATAGATATGATAATTATAGTCATGCACTCTTACCTGATAGCTATTTATTTTACTTAGTTAAAAGCTTATACCTCATTTCTCTTATAAATGGCTTCATCAAAATAGCAACTGAACAGTCTTATTAGAGCATTTTGTACCACTCTTCCCAAATGCTGATTTGCCCAGGAAAGAATCAGCCCAGGAAAAGCTGCCTAACCATAAGCTAGGAGAAAAAGAAGCAGCAAAATAAAGTTAGTTTTTTTCTTTTTTAAAGGTTTTTGCTATTATCTGGCCAATTTCATAAAAATTCCACAAATATTAGTAATTAGGATCAAAACATTATATGTATGTCATTTGTCCAAGAGGGGTTAAAATAAAAAATGTACAAAGAGCTCATAAAAATGAATAATAAAAAACAACCCAATTAAAAAACTGGGCAGAGATCTGAACAGGCCCTTCTTCAAAGAAGACATACCTTCTTCAACAGGCACATGAAAAGATGTTCCTCATCTCTTATTATTAGAGAAATGCAAATCAAAACGATTTCACCTCTCCCCTGTGAAAATGGCCATTATCCAAAAGACAAGAAAAATAAGTGTTGGAGAGGATGTGAGAGAAGGGAACACTTACACTGTGTTGACAGGAATGTAAAATCATACAGCCATAATGGAAAACAATATGAAGTTTCTCCTAAAATTACAGATGAAAATTCCCTATGATACAGTTATCCTGTTTCTGGATATTTACCAAAACAAACAAACAAACAACAAAAAAAAAACCACATTAATTTGAAGAGGTGCACCCCTATGTTTATTGCAGCATTAATTATTATAGCCAGGAGCTGGAAACAACCTAAGTGCTGATCAACTGACCAATGGATAAAGGTAATTAAAGGGAGAAGCACTTAGAATATAAAGAAGTAAAATAGGCAAGACCTTAGAAATGATAGTTGAAATAGAAATGAAATGAAATAGAAATGACATTAAATGAAGAGATCCTGGTGGGGGAGAGTATGGTATTGCTTGCCAAGTTAAAGTAGTTTGGAGGACTCTTCAACCCAAAGAAAGGCCCATTAACTTTGAAATTGAGATTGTTATCTAGAAACTACAAGGCTGAGCTTGGTCACCATTCTTTAAGCATTTGAAGGGGTTGGAGGGCTTGTAAAATGATGGGAAGGAGATGATTTTAGATAGCAATAATAATACATTACAAATTGCTAAAAGCATATTACAACTGCTAAATATTTACAACACTAAGAATGTGATTGAATTTCAGCTCTGACCCAAAGAAATCAGGAAAGACTTGATCCTGCCTTATGACTACTGTCATCACAAGAGCTTAAGAGGAATTTGTCAGTTTTACCAACTCAGAGTTTTAGTTCTCATCGTGGCCCAAAAATCAGGCACCTCCTAAACAAAATTATTGCTTTACCACTCTGTAGCATCTCTACAGAGAAAATTTTAAGAGATAGAAATAGTTTTGTGGAGATGTTGCACATTTACTTTCTGGTTGAATATCCAAACTCACATCCATGAAAAATTTTCTTGAAAAATGTAAAGATTATCTTTCTGATCATCTTTTGTTTAAGATTTTTAATAAAAGTCCAGCTATCTGCCATTAAAGATGATAGTTGGTCAATGAAGACTAAAACTGAATTGCATTTCTTTGGTGTCAGTGTTCTTTAGTTAAGTTATAACTTTATTTTTAATTTTAGGAGTAGTTTAGTTCATATTGAAACAAGATGGTAATGCTGTAGAATCTGTATTCTTTAGTACTCTATACTGTCTCATCACACAAGTTTTAAATACACAGGTTCTTAGTCTTATACTTATTAATTTTACCATGAGTAATTATTTGTGTTCACTATTCAGCGATGTCAATATTCTTGTTCATTTTTACTTCATTCATAATCTTCCTTTTGGATTTGATTTACTTTGTGTTAAAGTGTATTCCTAGGATTGCTTTCACAAAGTGTAGATAGTAAAATTTCCTGGTTTCTGTAAGACTGAAGATATCTTTTTCTCACTTTTTCTCTTATGAGTTAGAATTTTAGTTTGCACTTATTTTTTTTTTTCTTCCACATTTTGGTAATTTTTCTAATACTGATGAGAAATCTGCTGTCAATCATATTGTCTTTCATTTGTAGAGAGTGTATTTCCTGGAAAGTGACTTTTATGTTTTTCTCTTTCTTAATGCTCTCTGATTTCATTATGCTATGAGTCAGTGTGGTCTTTTTCTTTCATGTTATAATTTATATTTTTTAATTTTTTTATTGTTGTAACATTGGTTTAAAATACTGTATGCGATTAAGAGGTATCAGATCATACCCTTCAGGTGTATGGCTGATCTGTTTCTTTTAACTTCTAGTTGATACTTGGTGGCCCTTGTAATTTGATGGTTTGCATCCTTCCCATTTTAAGAAAATTCTCAGCCATCATTTGTTCAACATTACTTCTTTTAGTTGTCTCTGTTCTCTTTCCTGGAGTTTCCTATTATCTTAAAGCTCTGTTTTTTATCCTCCATATCTATTGACTTCTCTTTTATGTGTCCCATCTTTTTTATTTCTTTTTACTGCAATTCAGGAGATTTCTGCCCCCTTATTTTGCTATCTACTAATTCTTTCTTTGGCTTTGTGTTGTGAACTATTTACTCATTTAAATGGATTTTAAAATTACATCATTTGTTTTTCATGTTCAGAGTTCATTTTAATTTTTCATTTTATAATTGCCTATGTTATGAGCACTCATCATTATTTTTTGTCAGTGTTCTTCCCATTAGCACTCTGGACATGTACAACCTACTTAAAGCCCCTTATTTTTTTTTAATATATATATTTTTTTATTGTTATTTATGTCTTTTACATTTTGTATTCCCCTTGGGTAGCCCACCACCAATTCACCCGTGATCCATCTTCATGGTCCCTTGTGTTCTTTTCTATTCCATTTTGTGCCCTTTTCCTTCCCTCCCTCCGCCTCCTTCCCCCCCACCCCACTGATTGTCCCTTATTTTTTTTTAAAGATTTAGTTATTTATGCATGCAAGCTGGAGTACAGGCCAGAGGCATGGGGAGGCAAGAGAGTTCACCAGAGAGCCAGCGGGGAGCAGAATAGGAAGACGGACAGAAATACACTGCTGAGGGGAGCAGGGCGAGTCAGGAGAGGTCTGCTGCGGCATGTGGGAATCTCCCTGGCCAGGCATCGAACTCAAGTCACCACTGTCAATAGCTCCACAGTGCAGCACTTAACCGCTGGGCCACCAGGGAGGCCCTTAAAGCCTCTAATTAATGTTCTGATGTCACTAGCTCCTAGGGTAAAATGTCTGTAAATTCTTTATTAACATCAGGCTTTTCTAAAAGTAGTTCTTAGACTGGTAAAATATTGTATTCGTATAAAAGAGTATAAAAGAACCTGTATAGGTATAGCTTAAGAGTAATGAAACAAATATGTAGATACTAACCAGCTTAAGAAATAGGCACACCATTATCTTAAAAGCACCTCTGTGTCACTTTCCTGCTTTATCACCTTTCTTTCCTCAGAGTTATCCACCATCCTGAAATATTTTAATGAGTCCCGTACTTGTTTATATAGATTTTCTCACTATATATGGATTCCTAACTGATATAGTCTTTAGTTTTGCTTGATTTTAAACTTGATAAGTACAGAACTATCCTGTATCTATTATTCTGTGCTTGCTTCTTTGGGCACAATTATATTTATAAATTTCAGTTATATTGATGAATATAGGCATAGTCTTATTTGTTTTCCACCACTGTATGTTTATCTACTCTGCCGTTGATGGAAAATTGGACTCTCCTATGATTTTTGTTGCTACAAAAATGCTGTTATGAAAATATTTGAACATGTACCGCCTCCCTGGTGGCACCAGGGGTTAAGTCTCGGCACTATGAAGCTATCCGCAGCCACTGCAGCACAAGTTCAATCCCCAGCCAGGGAGCTTCCCATATGGCACAGCAGACCTCTTCTGTCTCACCCACAGCTCCCCTCAGCAGTGTATTTCAGTAAATCCTCCCGTTCTGCTCCCCAATCTGTCTCTGGTGAATCCTCTCACCCCACCCCACCCCTGTCCAACACACCTCTGGCCTGCATCCCCAGCTCTTGTATGCATAAATAAATCAATCTTAAAAAATTTTTTTTTGAACATGCATTTGATATATACATTTAAGCTATATTCTCTAAGCTTTATTCTCCTGGAAATAAAATTGCTGGGTTAGAGAATATATATATACAGTGTTCATTCAGCTTTACTAGAGATGTCAAACTTATCTTTCAAAGTGCCTGTTCTGCTTTTACTTCTACTAACGATATGCATGAATTCCTTGTTTGACATTGTGGCAACACTTACCTTTGTTAGAATTCTTAAATATTTGTAAATATTTTATGGACCATATGGATCTGAAATGGGCCTTATGAATCTTTTGGTTTTCGTTTGCAGCTACCCTATTAATATTAAGATTTTTATGTGTTCAGAACACTAGAAATGGATTTGCCATACAACCTAGCTATTCTAGTAGTAAGAATCTGCTCAAAGTATGCAAAAACCCAAATTTGAAAAGAAAACTGCACCCCTCTGTTTATTGCAGCACCATTTACAATATCCAAGATATGGAAACAATCTAAATGCCCCAAAACTGATGAATGGATCAAAAAGATGTGGTATATATATCCACATTAGAATACTCCTCAGTGATCAAGAAAACGTAAACTCATTCCATTTGCAGAACAGGGATGGAGCTGGAAGGACTGATGCTAACCGAAATAAGTCAGAAGGAAAAAGATAAATATCAAATGGTTTCATTCACATGTGGAATATAAAGAAACGGAACTAAGGGTCAAAGATAAAATCTTGAAAGATGGCCATAGATATGAGGCAGCCATGAGGAGAGGGGGAAAGGAAGAGAGTGGGGAAGGGTAACAAAAGGGAGGGGAATGAGAACAAGGGAATATGGTGATGGGCTATCAGTATTTTGGGGGTAGGAGAATTATGGTGACCACACCTGAGGGAGAAATACATTGTCCAAAAATTTAAAAAGTGACTGTTACGTGTTTATGAAGCATTTGCATTTTCTCTTGGCTGAATAGTTATCTTTTGCTGATTTTTCTGATTTATGGGAGTTATTTAAGTATTTTCGATATTAACTCTTTGTTGAACATATGTTTATTGCACACATCTTTCCTTAGATTTTAGCTTATCTTTAAAAGACAATTGTGCCTTGTGATCCAAAAGTTCTTAATTTTAATGTGGTGCAAATATCAATCTTTTTTTAATAGTTTGGGCTTTTTGTATTTTGTCTTTAGAAATTCTTCCTTGTTGAAATATAAAATTTTGCTATTAATTGGGTCCTAAAGCTTACAGTTTGTCACTTATATTTAGGATTGTAATTACCTGTAAGTGACCTTGATATATGGTACAAAATAGGGAACCAGTTTCATCTTTTCCCATGTGAGGTCCAACTGTCCCTGTATGGACTGACTGCTTTGCCCTTTCCCCATTGATCGCACTGGTCAACGGTGAGATTGTTACCGACTTTAAAAGGTCCTAATCTGTAGTATCGTGGTGTGCTGAACATGAATATAACCCTGAAAAATTTTTATTAGCTCTCATTTTGAGGATATTTCATAGAATTCATTTCATATGTTTCACCATATTAATTTATCCAATAGGACTGCAACAACATCCTAAATCAGCCTTGAATGATGTAATATTGCATCGCATTGCATAATACCATCATGCACACATCATCCTGAGTTGATTGCATCATTTTCTGATGCAATGCAATACTACTGCTAGGCAGGTGCTGAAGTAAGCTGATGTCAGCAGTGCACTATATAAAACCCTGTTGGAAAGGTTAAGCATTGGAAATACTTCAGACTTTGTGCAAGACAGTTGAAGCTACTGTTCCATAGCACTGTTATGATTTTATCCATTTAGGCACAATACAGAGCAGTAATGCCTTGAAAGTGTGTTAACAGCATGGACAATTTCTGCTCTATTTGTGGGGAAGTGACATTTGCCAACCAGAAGAAAAGTATCACTTCTCAAGTGAAGAAGGCTTATCATCTTTACTTGGGATGCAAGGTTGGTGACCAAGATAAGTCTTGGGCCCGCATATATGCTGTGCTACATGTTCAACACAGCTTTCACAGTGGTTAAATGGCAAAAGACCGTCAATGCTGTTTGCAGTCCCCATGGTGTGGAGAGAGCGAAGCAACCACATAAAAGACTGTTACTTCTGCTTGGTTCCTCCTCTTTCTGGCAGAATAAGGAAGCAAAAGAAATTAAGAATAGTCTACCCAAACATTCCATCTGCATCGAGACCAGTTCCACATGGTGAGGGACTTCCTATTCCAGAACCTCCAGGAGAATATTCTCTTGATTTATCTGATGAGGACAAGGGAGAGCCGACCTGTTCTTCTCCTGTTCCATCAGCATGCAGTGATCCAGATTTTCACTGTGGTGCATTATCAACCCCACACAGACTAACACAGGAAGAACTAAATGACCTGGTTCATGACTTGGACTTATCCAAGCACAGGGCAGAATTGCTAGGATGAAGACTCCAACAATGGAATCTTCTAAAAGAAGATGTCACAATTACTTTCTATGGAAAGCGCCACCAGCAGTTGGGGTCTTTATTCAGAAACGAAAGTACTCGGGTATTCTGTTCCGATATTGAGGGCCTCATGAATGCCTTAGAAATCACTCATGACCCACAAGAATGGAGACTATTTCTAGTCTCTTCGAAACTGAAGCTTAAGGCTGTGCTTTTGCACAAAGGAAAACATCTTCCATCTATTCTATTCCTGAACAGAATAGAATAGATGTACAAGAGGCAAATGAAGAAATCTAAGAAGTAGTCTATGGCTTCATTTTTTACAGTTATTAACCATAGGCCTAAACTATTGGCATGCATTTTGTGATGTAAACATCAATTTATTCCAGATAACAAAAAGAAATAGAGCCAAAATTAGAATTTGACTGTCATATTCGTGTTGAGCACATACAAATTGATAGGAAATGACTAATTTTATTTCAGTAACATGACTTTTGTAAAAATTTGTTGAGCAGTGTCATCAGTACCTGCTGACGGTGTTAGAAATGAAGTTTTCCTAATAAGCAGAATTATTTCTGAGTTTTTTTGTTTGTTTGTTGACCCCTGTGCTACTCCATCTGTATTTGTATATTGGCTTTAATAATTGTTGGTATTTGGAAGAGGATTTTTGAAAGGACAGTCTCCACAGCTTGTTCTTCTTCATGAGTATATTGACCACTCATTACTTTGTCTTTCCATATTCATTTTATGACATCTTGTCAAGTTCAAGGAAAAGACTATTGAAATATTTTTTTTTATGGACCAATTTAGGAGAGAATTGCTCCCTGTAAAATACAGATTGCTTCCATTCATAAACATTCATTATTTTCTTTACATTTATTTATATCTTTCTTACTGTCTTTTAATGGTCTTAAATTTTTTCATAAATCTTTTGTATGGTTTTTTAAATTTATTGCATATGCCTTTTAGTTAGTCTTGTAAAGAATATTTTACATATTGTGAAATAGTTTGAATAAGCAAACAAAAATAAAAAATAATGTAATGAACACCTGTGGCCCCATTCCCAGCTTTATAAGATAATAGCACTATGCCTCATATCCTGCTGTTGCTGTTTTTCCTCCAATTAAGCATTATACATACTGTTCCCACTACGTTGCTCTCCTATCTCATTCTCCTTCCTCCCTCCATCTGAAGTGCTTGACAAATCTAGTGTTTTCATCGATATATTCCTACTACATGTTTATGCATCTCTCAGCAATATATTGTTGTATGTGTTTTATGATGTGAATGACTTAATGTTCTTTATTAAAACAGGAGTTTTGTTTTGTTTGTCTCAGTAGAAGGGTAATCTACAAGAATTGTCTTTCAAACTATGGTATGGATAATTAGTATTTCTTCTGAGTTTCCACTAAAGCATTCTACCTTTGGAACATACATTACTTTTCTCTTTGAGAAAGCAGTATGCAGAGTAAAATAGGAAATTTTTACACGAAAAATATGTTTGAGCCTAATCATGTTTTTGCCCCCACTAATATTTCCACTTCATATGAGAAATATTTGAGTGAATTATTTTAACTATACTGCAGTAAGATGGAATTTTGCTACCACTGATTTTAGGCATTTTCACTTCTAACATAATCACTACAACCCTATTTCTTATGCACTTGGTGGAAATAAAGGATAAACAAATCCTGGCTTAAATGGGGTGTAGGAGGCTGTTCACTCCATCCCTTCCTGGGTATATTGTGCAGGCCTTCCTAGGATGTTGGTTTATCAGTCTGGGCAGGAGTTTCTAAGTTACTCCTGGGGTGTAGTTTGTCAGCTCTGGCAACAGGCCTGGGGCGGGGGTTGCTGCCTTCCATCCTTTAGGTGCTGCTTCTCTCTTTGGCCTTTATTGGGCTGCTTCTAGTTTAGGGTAGGGAACTGTCTTCTCCACTCTGGACATTTCTTGGCTATCCCTCGGCTTCATCCCTTCTGACAAGTGTTGCCTGGGGTATAATTGGCTGTTTAATTTTCTTTGGGCATTGCCCTCCCTGCTCTAACTGCTCAACAATGACTGGAAGTAAATAGAATTTTCTTGATTGATTTAGGTGTCTGCTTCAGCTTCCTTGGGTTGTGAATTTCTCCTTTCCCAAAGTTCAAGTTGGAGTGACATTTTGCCTACTTTGAGCTAAATATCAACCAGTGTCTGTGTTTCAAGAAATGACACATGAATGCACATTTGCTTTTGTTACCTGCTACTGTAATGCTTATTTACATAGCTAAAGGAACTGTTGCTTTACCTGAGAAGAACAGAATAGGGTACCCATGGGGGAAGGAAATCAATGGAGGTTTAAATGGCATACTTAATGGAAAACTTAGCTATTCATAAGATAAATTCCAAATACTAAGACTTCTGTGACATCACTTTTTCTGGCTAATGGTACTGTTAATCCGATTAGGATTGTTTATTTTATGGGTGATTTTAATGGGACGAGTTTAGATGCTTTATATAGAGATGAATCTAAATAATAATTCAGTTTTTGTAGTGTTTTATAAAATATGCTGTCTGATAGTGACAGAATATTAAATATATATTTGTTAAAATAAGAAAGATATTTAAACCACAAAAGGAGTTACTGTTGTTTCAGAAGAAGATAATCAAACCAGAGAGGCAAAATTATTCAAGAAGATAAAATCAAATCCAAGGTTTAGAGACCTGTAAATAGAGCCACACTAACCCGCCTGAATAGTGGGAATGCAGAGGGTAACTTTAATTGTAATCTGGAAATTTTGAACATTTTATCCAAGGAAAGGTAAAAATACTTTTCCTTCACTTCTTGGAAATTGCTTTAACCTGGGTTCTCGACACAGTGACAGCACCACAATAGGCTCTCTGTAACTGCCAGCGTTTGCACCCTATGTATGTGATCATGAAGCAATTACTGATCCACTCCTTTTTTCCCCTTCATTGTGAATAAGAGAGCAAAGGATACATGGTAGCTTGTATGGAACCTGAGGCAGAAAGAAAGATGTCAGAGTTTGGGCTACTTTAGTAATAAATAGGGAATTAATCCCTTTCACTATAAAGCAAAAGATACCTGCCATGTTGCTTTAGACAGAACTGTCGGGTAAAGAGAAAAAAGTCAAACTATTTATTTCTTGGCTGTCCTATCTAGATAAACAGTGGCCTGCTCCTCAAAAGAGGCTGCATATAAAGAAAGCCAAACTGTCTACATAACCTATCAAGGACTTCTGAATCCAGTCTTTTTGCTTTTATTCTCCGTGTTTTACTTTATGATTTTATAATCTTTAATTTTTTTCTTAAAATATTTTCTGATGTAGAGAGTGATTACACTGTATTAAGTTTTAACAGATAAAATATACTCAGTGAAATAAGCCAGAAAGAAAGAGAAAAATATCGAATGGTTTCACTTATAACAGGACTATAGGGAGGCCGGGTGGGAGAGAGACAATCAGTGCGGGGGGGGGGGGGGGGGGGGGGGGGGGGGGGGGGGGGAGCCGGAGGGAGGAAAGGAAAAGGGTACAAAATGGAATAGAAAAGAACACAAGGGACCATGGAGATGGATCACGGGTGAATTGGTGGTGGGCTACCCAAGGGGAATACAAAATGTAAAAGACATAAATAACAATAAAAATATATATTTAAAAAAATATATATACTCAGTGAAGTACAATTCTACCCTTATATCCAAACCATGTAGGCCTCTTCAACCACAGTCGCCACTTTCTGGTATGTAGTTCCAGAGATGCTTCGTGCTTGTGTAAATATATATGAACAAACAGCACACACACATTCTTTACAAAATGCATATCTACACGTGATAGTATTTCTTATATATTGTCCTTGCTTTTGTTAACTTAAGACATCTCATTTCATACCACATTTGAACCCATAAAGCTGCCATATTTTTTTAAATATAGCATAGCATTCTGTTACATAGATTATTTATCTAGCCAGTTTCATTTCTGACATTTAAATCTTTTCAACTTTTTTATTATGAATTTTGTTATATGTATATCATTATAAGATAGTGATTTTATATATATATGAAGTATATGGATGAACTGCTAGGTTAGAATGGATGTGCATTTTGTTTCTCTGCTTTTTTGACTTAATTTTGTGTTTTTTTTAAACTTTTTAAAAATAGATACTTAGATAATTGATTTGCAATCCTTTTTTCCTAATAAAGCATTTAGTGCTATAGATTTTCCTTCAAATGTTGCCCTAGCTGCATTCTAAATTTTTGTCATGTTGTATTTTTATTATTCACCTCAAATGATTTTATGGTCTTAGTATAGTTTCTTATTTGACCTGGGTATTACTTAGAAATGTATAGTTTTAATGGCGAACTCTTGGGAGTTTTCTAGATACCTTTTATAATTGATTTCTAACTTGATTCTGTTTTGGTCACAACACACACAGTGTATTATTTTATTCTTATTAAATCTATTGTGACTGGTAAAGATTCATTGAAACACAGCATGTGAATTGGTGAATGTTCCTTGTGATCTTTAAAAGAATGTGTATCCTGTCGTTTATGAGTTTATTCTTCTATAACTATTATGTCAAGTTGGCTGTTTAAAATTATATACCCTTACTTGTCTAATGTTCTTATCAACTACTAAGAAGAGGATATTAAAATCCCTAATTATGATTGTAGATTCATCTATATCTCCCTTTATTACTGTCAGTATTTATAAATGTATTTTAAAGCTCTATTATGAGTTAGATACATGTTTACCATTATTATGTCATCTTGATACATTAGCCTTTTATCATCAAGAATTACCTTTCTTTATCTCTGATAATACTCCATGTTCTAAAATCTATTTTGTTTGTTCTGAATGTGACAATTTAGCTTTTTATACTTGATATTTGCATAGTGTATTTTTCTATCTGTACCTTTAACCTGTCTGTATTTTATATTTACTGTGTTACCATTGTAAATCTTTGGTTTTTGTTTTTGGTTTTTTTTGTCTGACAGTTTCTAACGTTTACATTTAATGGGTATGTTTTATTCACCTATATTTAACTTTTTTTCTTTTTTTTTAAAACATATTTTTATTGTTATTTATGTCTTTTACATTTTGTATTCCCCTTGGGTAACCCACCACCAATTCACCCGTGATCCATCCCCATGGTCCCTTGT